>NW_026477744.1:0-10004 GCF_026875155.1 Cherax quadricarinatus
TTTTGAAGGATTAAAAACTTGAGTAGATCAAAAACCCACTATGAAAACATGAACGGGGATAATTTTTTTGGGAGCAACTTGCAATGGAACAGCTGCTAAATTGTGGCCAATTTAGGCTTGGTTAAAAGTATTTCGGGCATTTGGGGAGACAACAAATGATATAAAATAAATGCAAATTATGTGACCACAATAGGGCCTGTCTTGAACACTATGGGTTTAATTGTCCCTTTTTGAGGAATACAGAGACAGACATATAAACCTATGTACATTCAAGTTTAATCATAAATGAAAAAAGAACCAAAAAAATAAAAAAATTTTTCCTAAATTTCTCGTAACAGATAATCAACTATAATTTTAATATAAACCCATACATACACCGTTAACCCTTTGGGGCCTAGTTCCTAGGCTTTTTGTGTATCCATATGCCTTGCCTCCCGTTACGGGATGATTGGGTGACAAAAACTAGCCCTTCGGGGGAAAAAATCTAATCTCATCAGACTTGGCACCCTATTTTGAAGGTACTCATTATCCTCCTGTCATTTTCCAGCAATGTGTAGATACATTTTTGTGATTTTTAAAAAGTGAGATCCCCGACATAAAACACTGTGGTCCGGGCAATTTTTTTTTTTCGCTTTTGTGTTGTTCTAACTTTTTTAAAATACCCCAAAAAATTTTTTTGATTTCCTCGATTATTTCATTGAAGAGTAATTTAAATTTGTCTACAAAACTTTGTTTTGCTTTGGCAGCCCTTCCAAGTCTTGCTCACGAGACAAGTGCAACCAGAAGACCACAATGGCCCAATATCTAGCCCCCCTTAAATCAGGGAAAATCAAGATAGCACAACAGACGACTACCCCCCTCCCTTCCCCCTGAAAAAACATTAGAAAACCCACCATTTGAAACAACAAAGTTTTTATTTAGACCCATGATAAGCCTCAATAAGGAATTCACAGCTGACCTAGAGCTGTTGACTGGCCTACAAAAATTTCCCCAAAGGCCCAAATGGTATTTTTGACGGGACAACATTTTTCTTAAAAAATTACTTAGACTATCAAAAAAATTTGTCCATAAAAACAAAAACAATCACAAACAAAGGGTTTGGGTTGCCCATGGCTAACTACACCATTCTAAAATCCATTGACAAGAAACACCAATAGAAAAGCAATATAGACAGGGCTTAATACACAAAGATATTTTTAAACACTAAAAATCATCCTCCCCAAAAGTAAAAAGAAAGCCAAACAACTAACTACTCCAGAAATTTCACAGACACAAAGGGGAGAATAAAAAATCCGGGAAAACACTCCTCAGATTCAGGGACCCACAAACTGAAAGAAACCAAGAATATTGTCCAAAATAAACCTAATGAAACACCACTACCCCCACGACACAGCAACAAATAAACGACTTTTTTTCCCCAACCAAGGATCTAATCCCCCAAAAAAAACCCCATACCAATGCCCTCCCGGGGGAATCCAGATGGGAATTTCCCAAATTCCTTCTACTTGCACCCGAGGCCCATGGAAGTCACCGAGATTTAAAGTCACTTAAAAAATAACTAGGGAATCGTTCAGTCCCACCATTACTGACAAACGAGGGGCCCGTCCTTTCGCATGCTTTTTCATTATTTTTTTAACAATCACTAGAAACTAGCACCTTCCCAAAACTACCAAGAGGCAAGGGTTAACCAATACATAAAGGGGTGACCCTACAGACTTAAAAAAACATAGGCCAAATAAAACTTACCTTTCTGCCCAAAAATTTTTGAAAAACTCGGCACGGAGACAAATCTTTTAAACGGCAAAAACATACTAAACCCCTCCCAAAATTTGGATTCAGAAAAAAAAAAAGCCCTAATGATGCAACATAAAAACTAGATCTGTTTTCCCACGCATTGGAAAATAAGGAAATACCAAGGAAATTTTTTTTGCCCAAAAAAGCTTTTGACACAGTAGACCACGACATCCTACTCCACAAACTTTACCATTTCGGTATAAGAGGCCATGCCTTCTTATTTCAAAACTTACCTTACTAAAGGGACATATGTCACCATTAAAAACCAGCATCAACAAAACGGCCACTTTATATTGGGGTTTCCCCAGGGAAGTCCATGGTCCCCCTGCTCTTCCTCAAATTTCATCAAGATCTTCCAAACGTATCTCAAACCTGAAAACCCCTTCTCTTGCTGAGACCGACTTTTTCATCTCCCCACCCAATCTTGCCACCCCAACACAATTTTTTAACGAGGAGCTGATCAAAAAATCGACTTGGATGACAGCCAATAAAATTAGCTTTAAAACGACAAAAAACCCACTATATTATTTTTACAGGCAGGGGATGCACAAATTTAAAATTTAAAATCGACAACACTCTAATTTCCAAAATAATAGGCAAATTCCTAGGGCCCATACCTTTACAATAACCTGAATTTAGCACCCATACCACATATAGCCAAAAAAAATCCAAAACGGTTGGGGTCCCTCCAAGATACATAAACTGCCCCAAAAAGCCCTTCTACACTAACCACCACTTATTTTTTCCATACCCACCTATGTATTTTGCTTGGGGACAACTGCAAACACACCAAAAACCAATAAAACCCAAAAAAAAGCGCATAAAAATAATCACTAAAACCCACCCTGCAACACATCCCCCCATCTTTATAGATCTAACTACTCCTTTCAGTACACCACACTTTCACGGCAAACACATCTACAGGACCTTAAAATCCAATATCAACCTTTACCTAAAAACATTTCTTGTAGTTGTGACAGAACCCACATCATAACACCAACCCCAAAAATCTCCGACATTTCCCCATGCCGATAAACCTTTTAAAAAAATTTAAAAGTAGTAAAGGCCCTAAAATCTGGGAAAACCCCACCTGGGGAACTCTAGAACTGCAGACAAAATTTACACCTTCAAAAAAACCATTAGAAAACATCTATCTCCCCGATACACCCCGTCAACAACTACACGAAAACCACCTGGGGTTCACACTTTAAAAACCCCCTCACCCTTTGACCAAAAGAAAATATTATCTCAATCTTAAAAAATGAACCGTATACCCAATCAGAAACATTACTGGCCAAAACAAAAACTTCACATTGCTAAACTCACAAAATATATTTAGCACTTTCCCTAATACCAAAATTACCCCAAAAATTTTTTAATATTTTTTAAAAATTTAAAAATTTAAAAATAAGTCTGCCCTAAATGCTAGCCATGCTAGGTGTTCTAGTGGTAACCTCTGTATTTATTATTTTACTACATGTAAACCACACAATAAAAAATTCCCGTAAACTCGCATTGTAATCCTTATAGAGAAAAACTTTTAATTTGAACTGAATTTTCTTGAATTGGGTACTCAACCTGAGTCGCGCTAAGGGTAAAGGAAACACAACAATTTCCCTGAAACAACAAATTGAACAATCAAGGAAAGATTCAGAGTGTACCAGAACAAATTGTCACAATTTGTGAAAGCAAGTATACATTTGCTGAACAAGGTGGGGGGTGGTGTTCTTAATTACAGTAATGACAAAAAAAAATTAAAATATTTGTTTTTGGTAACTGTAGGGAAAACCCTAATAAAAGGAAAATGGGGGGCCCTATGATGTTGTAATATGTGCCCCGTAATATAAGGGGTGGTGCAGAGTGGGGATGAGGGCAGGGGTGTCCTTAATGTTAGTAATTTGATGAGAAAAAATAAAAGGGTGGGGGTGCAGAGTGGGGATGGGGCATGGGTCTATAATTTTTATAAATTTGATGATGCAATATAAGGGTTTGGTCCCGATGTGATAAAGGGCAGGGGTGCTATGTTAGTAATAGTGATGAGGGGTAATAAAAGGGGTTGCGAGGGGTGATGAGAGCGGGTGTCTAAAAGGGGGGGTTTAGTAATAGTGTTAAACGAAATATAAGGGGGTGCAGAGTGTGATGAGGTTAACCAAAATTGCCCTTAAGGGTTAAAATACAATACGGTTGATAAATGAATTTAACACAATTTTTTGGAAAGTGGTGGGGGGAAACACACAAACCCCAACACAACTTCAGCGTGCCTCGTTGTGCTCCCGGTTTTTCCCGGGTGTTTTCAGGGTCGCTTTTACGTGCTAGAACTTTAATTTTTGCAAAAATTTCCTATACGATACATCCCTCTAGGGGCCGGGAACCAATCTTGGGCGGAAAACATTAATACTGATCAAAAAAGGAGAATTAGTGGGGCATTACCTAGCGGGGGTTTACGGCCAGGGGGAAATCATGGGCCCTGTTTTCCCCGTGTGAAAAAAAAATAAAATAATTGAATTTTGTGTCAAAAGGAAAGAAAGTTCCCTGATAACTTTGAGTAAAACAAGTGTATAGTGTATACAACAGGGGCTCCCTAGTAAATTGGAAAAAAGGCAAAAGTGTCATTTGAAAAAAAAGGTAAAATTTAAATGAAGTGATAAGCCTATAGAGGCAGGTGCCAGAAGTCGCCAGAAACTTACCACGGCAGCGTTTTTAAAAAACTTCCGGGGCCGTTTAGTGTACCCGCAAAATAACCTATGAAAACCAGGGGAAATAAATTTTCATTTTTTGTAGTCCCAACTAACCATATTAAAAAAGGGGATTTAGGGGATGGAGTTTTTTTCCCATTAGTTTCTTTTTTTTGAAATACAGACGTTACGTGAATTTCATGAAAACCTGTAGTTCCCAGCGGTCGCCAAAAATACACAACAGAAGCAATTATTACTAAAAAACGTCCTTCCTCCAAAATTTGCACCAGCCCAACATAGTGAAAATATACCCTTTTAAATTGTGGTGGAGAGGGAAAAAAAAAAAATAGAAAAGCCAGATAAAAGGATTGATAAACAAAAAATTTTCGCTTTACGTCTTTTAGGGCTGCCAGAAAACCCCGGGTCTTCAACACCCAATTTTAAAACTTTTGTACGGGTCAAATCACATATTCCCTCGGGTAGATAAATCCTTAGCCCTTTTCATTGTTTACTCAAACACCGACCAGTATGTTTTAAATAAGTGACCCACTGATAAAAGCAGATCGCCCTGGTCCAAACCCTTGACTGGTCCGAACCCTTGCCCGGGTCCAAACCCCTTTGACTGGCCAAACCCCGGGGACGGGGTTTCAAACATTTTCGTTGGAAAATAAAGCAACTGAAAACGGGGGGGTTTGAGGCCCCCTTTAAAATAAACACAAACTTTAAAAAAACCCAAACGTGACGGTAAGTTTGTCCAATATACAAATAGAGTTAGAAACAAAATACAAATACTAGAGCTTCTTTTAAAGGGGTTATTAATATAAATTCAAGAGGTTGCTATAAAAATTTGGGGCAGTAAATCAACCATTCAAATAAATTATAAGCTGGTGTAGTCTGGGGGCAGCCAAAAAAACGGGCTTCCACATGGATAAATTTTAAATTTTTGGGGGAAAAATTGGGGGCACCCCCCTTGTGCAAAATATCCCGGGAACTAGCTACAAGAAAGTTTTAAAAAACAAGAAGTTTTTTTTGGGTATGCCCAAATGGGGAAAATCTGGGGACTAAATCAAAAAGGGTATTAAAAAAAAGGAAAACCATCAAAGCGCTTTCTTAAAAAACCCTTTAAAAGCTTTCTAAAACAAAATGGGAACATAAAAAGCCCGGGGCTGAAGGGGTACTGCCCTTGATACTGGCCATTTTAGTCAAAAAACTGAAAAGGCGGGATTTTATGTCCGGGTAGTAAAGTAAAGGGGGGCTGATAGTCTGCCCCTGGGAGAAAAGTAAGGGTTTGAAGCGGAGGTGCTGCCGGAAAACAAAAAGGTTTAAGCGGAGATACTGTCCGGGAGACAGTAATGGTGAACGGAGTTTTTGTCCGGTATGGGAAATTAAAACCAGGAAGGAATACAAAAAAAATGACCCCCATAGAGACGGGAAAGCCATAGTAGGGAAACAATTAGCCCAAAGAAAAAAAAAAACCAATTTTGCAAACAAAGAAATAGCAAACAAGAGGACCCCCTAGCAAAAGTAAAGGAAAAATTTAACCAAAAAAAAACCCTGGTGGGAGCTCCTTTGGGTTGGTCCCAGGGGGGATGGAGAAAAGACAGGGAAAAAAGACCAACAGGGAAACAGTCACAAAAACCCCAAAGGCAAACGAAACCAACCCCCTGTGCACTTTAATATGCCCTTGGTATAGGGCTGGCATGGGAAATCGGGAAAAAACGTTTGGGACATGCAACTTTGACCACCCAAAAAAATTTTCATCCCCAAAATTTTACAACAAAAAATGCAAACCCCTTTCCCCCTGAAAGGGCTTTTTAAAACCCTAAAATGTGTACCCCTTCAGTACAGGAAAGACTGTGCATAATTTAAAAAATTGCCAGGCATACCATCAAAAAGGGGGAAAAAAAATAAAAAACTTTCCGGGCCCGGGGAAAAACCCCTTTGGGTAGCCACACCACTCAAGAGGAGAGGTTTTTTTTAGGCCCCGGAAAAAAAAAAACTGAGGGAAAAGGCAGAAAAAGTACAACCCCAAAATTTAGTCATTCCTGAGGGAACCACAGTCCGGGTGGCCCCCCACCCAAACCAAAAAGAAAAGATAAAAAATGCCGGAAAAAAAAAACCCCCCCCCCGTACCAACAATACCACCATCCGATAACATTCCTTTTGCAAAAATACAGGGGCTAAAGCCAGCAAAAAACAACAAAATACCTTTCATCCCCTGGGCGCTTGCAGAGGCAAAGGCCAAAGTTCGCGGCCCCTTTTACGAGAAACCCCATAAAGGGGTCAAATTGGGGGCAACGAAATATGGATCCCAGGTTTTCAACCTATACAGAAAGTTACAGAGTGAACAGGCAAAAGGGGGGGGGGTTGGGCCCGTTCATTCAGAGTCACTTGTTTGCACAGAACTGCTTTAAAGCCTCAATTTACGTGTGGAAGTTTTAGCAGTAAAGGGTCAAGAAAACCAAAAAAACCCAGTCATTTTGGTAGTCTACAAGCCTCCGGATAACATCCCAGCAATTCCAGGAACAGCTGTTAAAAATTGGGCCACTGCTGGAAAAACTTCCAGCCCTGCACCCAAAATCTTGCTCCTGGGGGTTTTCCCAAATTAAGGGCCCCCAAATTTGGGGGAATATACAAAAAAGTTTTGCAGTAAAAACACCAGGAGGCAGCTCTGATGAAAACTCACGCCACCGGCTTTTAAATCTCTGCCCCAAAATTCAATTTAAACCACAAAAAAATAAGCCTCCCAGACTGAGAATAAAACAGGCCTCATCTTCACTAACAAAGATGATCTGATAAGAAATGTCACCCTATCAAAAAAAAATAAACCAGATCCCCAACATAATTGGGGGTTTTTGACATTATGCGGGAGCCCCCCAAACCCACAAAATTTAAAACTTTGTCACGAGGGAAACTTTACCAAACAACTTCAAAAACAAAAACATAAAATGGGGCCAATAAACCCAAATCCAACCGTATAAGCTTGGGGGAAATTACCCAAGCAACCCCAGACCCAAACTTATTCCCAGAACAATTAACCTTTGGGGCACCGGGTGTAAACACCCGGGTTTTTCCTCTAAGAAAAAGAGGAGTAGAAAGTAAAAAAAGAAAGAGAACCCGGCGCTCCCTTTTTCAGGGGACGGGGAAAAAAATAACAAGCGGCTAAAAGAGGTCATAAAATCTCAAATTCGCAGGGGGAAAACCCGGGGGCAGAGAAATAGCAAGCATCGAACTTAAAGGGTAAAAGAATCCTTTTTTAGTCAAATCGCGGAAGAACTAAAAGCCAAATGAAAAAGGGGGGAAACCCAAAGATTTCTTCCCTATGCCCAAAAACCAAAAACGAGGGAAAAACTCCAGTATTGGGGCCCCCACTTAAAAAAGATGGGGCCTACAAAAATGACACCCAAAGGGAAATGAGTACTACTCCAAATCCCAATATGACTCAGTTTTTTAGCAAAACCCTAACCAACTGAGAGTCAAAACAAAATGAATTTTTTTTTGAGAGAGCCACAAAATTTTTATTAACACAAGCCTACCGATGTTATCCTGAGCCAAAAGACTTCGAACAGGCGATAAAAAGACATCCCATGCACTCCCGCCCCCAGGGCCAAAAAACTCATGGAAAATCTGTGGGTTTATCAAGAACTGCAAGAAAGCCCCAAACACGAGCCTTTTTCCCTCCATGGAGAGGGGGCATGGACACGGGTCTCCCTCAGTTACTAAAAAAAAACCCGACATGCCCCCCTCCACAAAAAGGGGGGAAATAAAGCAACAGCAAAGAACAAAAGACCAAAAAGCACTAACATCCCATATCCCTAAAAGTCTTTTTAAAGGGGCCTAAGAAGCAAGATCACCACCCCCCTCTAGAAAACCCCTCAGTTTTCACAACCCAGGGGAAAAATGGGGTTTTGAACAGGTCGCTCCGTCTGTTTTCAACTACTGGGTCACTACACCAAAAAGGGCCTAAATGCCAAATAGAAAAAAAAAGAATCCCGATGTAATATAAACAGACTTTTCAAAAGCCTTCGACAAGTGTGACCATGGCGTAATAGCGCACAAAATGCGCGCTAAAGGAATAACAGGAAAAGTCGGTCGATGGATCTATAATTTCCTCACTAACAGAACACAGAGAGTAGTCGTCTACAGAGTAAAGTCCGAGGCAGCTACGGTGAAAAGCTCTGTTCCACAAGGCACAGTACTAGCTCCCATCTTGTTCCTCATCCTCATATCCGACATAGACAAGGATGTCAGCACAGCACCGTGTCTTCCTTTGCAGATGACACCCGAATCTGCATGACAGTGTCTTCCATTGCAGAACACTGCAAAGCTCCAGGCGGACATCAACCAAATCTTTCAGTGGGCTGCAGAAAACAATATGAAGTTCAACGATGAGAAATTTCAATTACTCAGATATGGTAAACATAGGAAATTAAATCTTCATCAGAGTACAAAACAAATTCTGGCCACAAAATAGAGCGAAACACCAACGTCAAAGACCTGGAGTGATTATGTCGGAGGATCTCACCTTCAAGGACCATAACATTGTATCAATCGCATCTGCTAGAAAAATGACAGGATGGATAATGAGAACCTTCAAAACTAGGGAGGCCAAGCCATGATGACACTCTTCAGGTCACTTGTTCTATCTAGGCTGGAATATTGCTGCACTCTAACAGCACCTTTCAAGGCAGGTGAAATTGCCGACCTAGAAAATGTACAGAGAACTTTCACGGCGCGCATAACGGAGATAAAACACCTCAATTACTGGGAGCGCTTGAGGTTTCTAAACCTGTATTCCCTGGAACGCAGGAGGGAGAGATACATGATTATATACACCTGGAAAATCCTAGAGGGACTAGTACCGAACTTGCACACGAAAATCATCACTACGAAAGCAAAAGACTTGGCAGACGATGCACCATCCCCCCAATGAAAAGCAGGGGTGTCACTAGCACGTTAAGAGACCATACAATAAGTGTCAGGGGCCCGAGACTGTTCAACTGCCTCCCAGCACACATAAGGGGGATTACCAACAGACCCCTGGCAGTCTTCAAGCTGGCACTGGACAAGCACCTAAAGTCAGTTGCTGATCAGCCGGGCTGTGGCTCGTACGTTGGTTTGCGTGCAGCCAGCAGCAATAGCCTGGTTGATCAGGCGCTGATCCACCAGGAGGCCTGGTCACAGACCGGGCCGCGGGGGCATTGACCCCCGAAACTCTCTCCAGGTAAACTCCAGGTATAGTGATGCTTGTAATGTTAGTGGAGGAGGGAATGTGAGTGGTGGTGTCACCTATCATACATTCACACATGAACAGCGTCGTGCTCTGAGTATACAGAGACTCCCACGAGGCCTTACAACTGGAAGTGCACTTAGACCAGGGTAACACTGTTGACACTGATAAGGTTTGCTATTTATATGAACAATTTTTTCATTATGCTGAGAAACTCAACAAGATCCCAGGACTTCTATAATGGATCAAAACTCGTATAAACTTTCTATATTAAGCTGGAATATTGCATCACTTAAAAAAAACTT
>NW_026477745.1:0-13888 GCF_026875155.1 Cherax quadricarinatus
TTTTAAAAATATAAATATAAAATTATATATAATATATTATAAATTTATATATATATTATATTAATATAATAATTATATATAATGTGTATATATATATTATATATATAATATATTAAATAACATATATATAATGTGTGTATATATATTATATTATATATATCTATTATATATATATATATATATATATATATATATATATATATACACACATTATATATATGTATATTTATATATATATATATATATATATATTTATATATATATTATATATTATATATAATATATATATATATATATATATATATATTATATAGGACCCTCCGTATTGCAGTGGCTCTGCGCCTTGCTGCCCCAATTCACACAGAATATATGTGTATTTGCGGCGAAGTGCAAGCAGACCAATACGGTCTACATGGTCTTAACTGTTCCAAAACCAAGGGCTGGCATGCAAGACACAACGAGGTCAACGACATCATTAAGAGAACCCTTGCTACAGCTGGATCCCCTGCCGAGAGGGAGCCACGATCACTTGCAGCAAACAATACCCACAACCCAGCAAAACCGCCCGACGGGGATCACCATCTATCTTGGAAGAATGGCAAGCTCTTAGCATGGGACTATACCTGTGTGTCCACACTGGCTGACACTATATCCGTCACAGTGTGGGGCGACAGGGAGGAGCTGCTGACCACAGGGAGGAGTACAAGATCAGCAAGTACAGGACATTAGCCAACAGTATCAATTTGTCCCAGTGGGATCGGAGACCTTGGGATCATGGGGAAAAAATGCCACACGTTTCCTTAAAGAATTGGGTTCCAGACTCATCGACACCCCCAGGGACCCAAGGGCAGCCACTTTCATGTTCCAGCGCCTCAGCGTCGCCATCCAGAGGGGAAATGCTTGCTGCATACTTGGCTCACGTCCAGCCTCGGAGGAGCTGGAGGAAATTCATCATCTTTGATACATTGTGCCATTGTATTCATGTTTATGTTTTTTTTCTGTAAATATATATATATATATATACACATTATATATATATTATATATATATATTATATATATATATATATTATATATATATATATATATATGTATGTATATATATATATATATGTATTATATATATATATATATATATATATATATATATATATATTTTATATATTTAAACACTGATCTCTGGCTGAAGGAGACTCGAACCTACGAACCTTAGGACAAGGTACGCAGTGCTTTACCAATCTACCCACACTGGACCAATACCTTGGCGTGTAGCATGCGTACACGTTTTGATCCAAGGCAGCCAGCTTTCAGGGAGAAGGCTTACAGCTTTTCATCTCATCCCTGCATGCATCAGCCTTACTAGAGATTTGAACAATGCAAGGAATTCGCAAGAGCATGCGAAATATTCACAAACACTGATCTCTGGCTGAAGGAGACTCGAACCTACGAACCTTAGGACAAGGTACGCAGTGCTTTACCAATCTACCCACACTGGACCAATACCTTGGCGTGTAGCATGCGCTACACGTTTTGATCCAAGGCAGCCAGCTTTCAGGGAGAAGGCTTACAGCTTTTCATCTCATCCCTGCATGCATTGTTCAAATCTCTAGTAAGGCTGATGCATGCAGGGGATGAGATGAAAAGCTGTAAGCCTTCTCCCTGAAAGCTGGCTGCCTTGGATCAAAACGTGTAGCGCATGCTACACGCCAAGGTATTGGTCCAGTGTGGGTAGATTGGTAAAGCACTGCGTACCTTGTCCTAAGGTTCGTAGGTTCGAGTCTCCTTCAGCCAGAGATCAGTGTTTGTGTATATTTCGCATGCTCTCGCGAATTCCTTGCATTGTTCAAATCTCTAGTAAGGTGATGCATGCAGGGGATGAGATGAAAAGCTGTAAGCCTTCTCCCTGAAAGCTGGGTGCTTGGATCAAAACGTGTAGCGCATGCTACACGCCCAAATATTGGTCAGTGTGGGTTTTGATTGGTTAAGCACTGCGTACCTTGTCCTAAGGTTCGTAGGTTCGAGTCTCCTTCAGCCCGAGATCAGTGTTTGTGTTTTATTTCGCATGCTCTCGCGAATTCCTTGCATTGTTCAAATCTCTAGTAAGGCTGATGCATGAAGGGGGTGAGATGAAAAGCTGTAAGCCTTCTCCTGAAAGTGGCTGCCTTGGATCAAAACGTGTAGCGCATGCTACACCCCCAAGGTATTGGTCCAGTGTGGGTAGATTGGTAAAGCACTGCGTACCTTGTCCTAAGGTTCGTAGGTTCGAGTCTCCCTTTAGCCAGAGATCAGTGTTTGTGTATTTTTTCGCATGCTCTCGCGAATTCCTTGCATTGGTTCAAATCTAGTAAGGCTGATGCATGCAGGGGATGAGATTTAAAAGCTGTAAGCCTTCTCCTGAAAGCTGGCTTTCCTTGGATTTAAAACGTGTAGCGCATGCTTTCACGCCCAAGGTTTTTGGTCCAGTGGGGGGTAGATTGGTAAAGCACTGCGTACCTTGTCCCTAAGGTTTTGTGGTTCGAGTCTCTTTTAGCCAGAGATCAGTGTTTGTGTATATTTCGCATTGCTCTCGCGAATTCCTTGCATTGTTCAAATCTCTAGTAAGGCTGATGCATGCAGGGGATGAGATGAAAAGCTGTAAGCCTTTCCCTGAAAGCTGGCTGCTTGGATCAAAACGTGTTTGCGCATGCTACACGCCCAAAGGGATTGGTCCAGTGTGGGTAGGGTTGGTTAAAGCACTGCGTACCTTGTCCTAAGGTTCGTAGGTTCGAGTCTCCTTAGCCAGAGATCAGTGTTTGTGTATTTTTTCGCATGCTCTCGCGAATTCCTTGCATTGTTCAAATCTCTAGTAAGGCTGATGCATGCAGGGGATGAGATGAAAAGCTGTAAGCCTTCTCCTGAAAGCTGGCTTGCTTGGATCAAAACGTGTAGCGCATGCTACACGCCAAGTATTGGGCCAGTGTGGGTAGATTGGTAAAGCACTGCGTACCTTGTCCTAGGTTCGTAGGTTCGAGTCTCCTTCAGCCCGAGATCAGTGGGTTTTTGTATATTTCGCATGCTCTCGCGAATTCCTTGCATTGTTCAAATCTCTAGTAAGGTGATGGGATGCAGGGGATGAGATGAAAAGCTGTAAGCCTTCTCCCTGAAAGCTGGCTGCCTTGGATCAAAACGTGTAGCGCATGCTACACGCCCAAAGGGATTGGTCCAGTGTGGGTAGATTGGTAAAGCACTGCGTACCTTGTCCTAAGGTTTTGTAGGTTCGAGTCTCCTTCAGCCAGAGATCAGTGTTTGTGTATATTTCGCATGCTCTCGCGAATTCCTTGCATTGTTCAAATCTCTAGTAAGGCTGATGCATGCAGGGGATGAGATGAAAAGCTGTAAGCCTTCTCCCTGAAAAACTGGCTCCCTTGGTCAAACGTGTAGCTCATGCTACACGCCAGGTATTGGTCCGTGTGGGTAGATTGGTTATAAAGCACTGCGTACCTTGTCCTAAGGTTCGTAGGTTCGAGTCTCCTTCAGCCAGAAAATCAGTGTTTGTTTTATATTTCGCATGCTCTCGCGAATTCCTTGCATTGTTCAAATCTCTAGTAAGGCTGATGCATGCAGGGGATGAGATGAAAAGCTGTAAGCCTTCTCCCTGAAAGCTGGCTGCCTTGGATCAAAACGTGTAGCGCTTTGCTACACGCCAAGGTATTGGTCCAGTGTTGGGGTAGATTGGTAAAGCACTGCGTACCTTGTCCTAAGGTTCGTAGGTTCGAGTCTCCTTCAGCCAGAGATCATTTGTTTGTGTATATTTCGCATGCTTTTGCGATTCCTTGATTATATTATATATATATATTATATATATATATATATATATATATTTTATATATATATAATATATATATATATATATATATATATATTTTATATCGTTGGGATCCTGACGTACAAAATGAAACGCTTTTTCTGATCGGCTTTTAATTTTAAGTCCCGAGTGATTTTACTGAACCCAAGGTTCGCCCTATTATTGTCTAACTGTAAAGGTTTCTCTGGCTGCCCGGTAATCTGGTAGTTACAGCTCCCAGGTTCATGTTGTTACCTCGCCTGTCAGGCCATCTGTAGGCCTCAGATATGCACATTTTAGTTTGGTTGCCGTCTATTTCACCCTAATATCTCTTATAGTTTTTCCGTGTTGCGAGGTGAGGTTCGTCCCTCATTCTCTGATTTCTGTTGCCTATGTTCCTTGGTATTGTACCTCCCTATGTTCCTTGGTATTGTATTTGTGTTATTGTGTTTCTTCTGACGGAACAGCAGAGCGATAACGAATTATCTGAATAGAATGAGAAAGAAAAGCAGTTTAACGTAAACAAATGCAAAGTTCCAAACCTTGGAAAAGTAAATAAACCATAACGCTTATAAACTAAATAATATAAATCTCTGAATGCGAAAAAAAAAAAATTCGTAAGTAGTAACTAACACCAACACAACAGTACTAAAGTGTTCTCGATAAAGTGAATAAATAATATTTTTTTATTAACACATCAGCTCTTCTTCCCACATGGCAAGGTGGTCAGAAAAGAAAAAGTGCAACTTTCATCATTTTCACTCCAACTCACCTGTCTTACCAGGAGGCGTGCTTACACTTCAGTTAAAAACTGCAACATTAACACCCTCCCTCAGAGTGCCGGCCTTTGTACCTCCCATCTCCAGGTACTAAGTCCGGCCTGCGGGTTTCCTTGACACCTTCATAAATGTTACCTTGCCTGCACACTCCAACAATCATATGAGACCTAAAACGATTGTCTCCGTTTCGCCCTATTTAACAGGTTCACGCATGCTGCTGGAAGTCAAGCCCGTCACACATTAAAACCTCCTTTACACCCTCCTTCAACCTTGCTAGGCCGACCCTTACCCCGTTCCCTCCACATTAGATTTTTTACACTCTCCAAGTCATTTTTTTTGTTTCCATCCTCTCTGATGTCCGAACCCCCTCAACCCTCCTCAGGTCTCTGAATACGTTTTGTAATCCCACTCCTCCTCCAATTTCCAAACTACAAATTCATTGCATTACATTTACACACACATTGCCCCCAGACCATAACATCTCACTGTCTCCAGCTTCTCCTTGTCACAACATAACACCATGGTTTTCACGCCCTGATGTAGCGTTGATAAACTATACTTCACATATTCCCTCTTTGCTTCCATGGACAAAGTTGTCTCCCTAGTATCAGGTGCATACTCAAACTTTTTTTCTAGTCAATTCTATGACTCACCTCATCTTTTATGACCTCTGTTGACACGATCCACTCCTAAATATTTCAATAACATTCACTTCCTCCATACTCTCTCCACTCTGATATCATATCTTTTCATCACTCCAACTTTTTGATGTTTCCCTCATCACCTTACTCCTTCCTAGATTAAATTGTTATTTCCATCTTTTACATAACCTAACAAAACTCATCGTAAACCTCTGCAACTTCTCTTCAAAATTCTCCCAAAAAGGCGCAGTTGCATCAGCAAAGAGCAACTGTGACAACGCCACTTTGTGTGTTTAGATTCTTTATCTTAATCCCCACACTCTTTGCCAACACCGAGCATTCACCTTCTCTTACACCCAATCTATAAATATTTGGAACAACCACGTGACTCCCAATCCTTGTCTAAGTCCTATTTTACTGGAAAATAATTCCTCTCGCCCCCCCCCCCCCCCCCCCCTAAACTCTAACTTGAGCCTCACTATTCTCGTAAAACTCTTCACTGCTTCAGTAGTACCTGCCTCCTATTTCCATACATTTGCAACATTCTGCCACATTGCCCCCTATCCCCTTGTCAAACGCTTTTCCAAATCCATAAATGCCCACAAAAGCGCTTTACCTTATCTAAATTCTGTTCACTATATGTTTCACTGTAAACTCTTGGTCTTACACACCCCTCTACCTTTCCTAAAGCTCCTTATGTCATCTGTATCCATACTCTCCGTCTTACTTTAATTCTTTCTGTAAATAAATCTACATTACACTTTACCAGGTATACTCAGGAGATTATTCTATAATTTTGCACACACTTTTATCCCTTTGCCTTTATACAAAAGCAATATGTATGCTTTCTGATATTCCCTAAATACCTTAACCTCTTCCATTTATATCAAGAAGTATAATAACAGGAGTCCCTCAGGTTATTCTTCAATTCTATGGTATAGTTGGTTAGGTCTCGTCTAGATTTGAGGCACTGTTTTTGTCACTGTGTATTCAGAGATGAACATTAAATGCCATGTATCAAATTTTTCCCACGAGGGTAACTGAGAGCAGTGAATCTGCACTCTTGAAAGGCATAGAAATTAGGGTGATTATGATTGAAAGTGTTTAATTAAAAAAAAAAACAGGAATATATATAGTGGAGTAAAATATAATGCCTAAAAACTTAATCTAACCTAGATGATCGCAGCAATTGTGAAACAAGTTGGATCACTTAGGAATAAGAAAGGATGTAGGTAAGCTTAGGTTTGTTGGGTAATCGAGTTGTGGATGAGTGGAACAAAAACTCCCAAGTAGAGTTTTGCTGCTAAATCCTTGAGTAGTTTAAAAATCGGATTCATAAGGAACGTGTATTACATGTCAAACCTACGGGTGTTGTGATTGGACTGCCTAATCATGGGCCAATCACCCTGTTACGCCTTCCTCTCTCTTATTTTGTTTGTCTTGTGTCAGTGAGTTATCCGGTTGATAGTTTTGTTCTTGGGTCAGTGAGTTATCTCAGTTGAAGTTTTGTTCTTGTGTCTGTGAGTTATCCCGGTTGATAGTTTTGTTCTTGTGTCAGTTGAGTTATCCCGGTTGATAGTTTTGTTCTTGTGTCAGTGAGTTATCCCGGATGATAGTTGTGTTCTTGATTGTCAGTGAGTTATCTCAGTTGATAGTTTTGTTCTTGTGGTCAGTGAGTTATCCCGTTGATAGTTTTGTTCATGTGTCAGTGAGTTATCCGGTTGATAGTTTTGTTCTTGTGTCAGTGAGTTATCCCGGTTGATAGTTTTGTTCTTGTGTCAGTGAGTTATCTCAGTTGATAGTTTTGTGCTTGTGTCAGTGAGTTATCACGGTTGATAGTTTTGGTCTTGTGTCAGTGAGTTATACCGGTGATAGTTGTTCTTGTTCAGTGAGTTTCTCAGTTGATAGTTTTGTTCATGTGTCAGTGGAGTTATCCCGGTTGATAGTTTAGTTCTTGAGTCAGTGAGTTAACCCGGTTGATTAGTTTTGTTCTGTGTCAGTGAGTTATCCGGTGATTAGTTTTGTTTTAGTGTCCGTGAGTTATCCGCCGTTGATAGTTTTGTTATTGTGGTCAGTGTGTTATCCCGGTTGATAGGTTTTTGTTCTTTGTGTCAGTGAGTTATCCCGGTTGATAGTTTTGGTAATGTGTCCGTGAGTATCCGGTTGATAGTTTTGTTCTTGTGTCAGTGAGTTATCCGGTGATAGTTTTGTTTCTTGTGTCAGTGAGTATCCCGGTTGATAGTTTTGTTCTTGTGTCAGTGAGTATCCGGTTGATTCGTTTTGTAACCTAAACTTAATTTTAAGATAAACTTCCACACATTTGATGCGTTTTATGCAGCCTTATTTGTTAGCAAGTAGCATATTATTTATTTTTAAACCAACCCAATAAGTTCTGATCCCCAGACGTGCGCATCGTCACCCCAGACGTGCGCGCCTCGTCCACCCCAGACGTCGCGCCTCGTCACCCCCAGACGTGCGGCTGTCACCCCCAGACGTGCGCGCCTGTCACCCCCTGGACGTGCGCGCCTCTGTCACCCCAGACGTGCGCGCCTCGTCACCCCAGACGTGCGCGCCTCGTCACCCCCAGACGTGGCACACCAGGTCACCCCCAGACGTGCGCGCCTCGTAACCCCAGTTAGTTTAGTTTAATATGTTTATTTATGACCCATACCATCCTGTGGGGCGGTAGTAAAAAGATTACAGAGGTACATAATTGCGTCGGGACTGGGCCTCAAAGTTTTGATAGCTGAGCAAAGTTACAGAGGTAATGAATTCACAATTTACAAAGGTAATGAACTCACATTTTACAAAGGTAATGACTCCAGGTAAGGTCTAGTCACAAATCATGACAAAGTTACCAAAGGTATTTACAGATTACAGAGGTTACACAATGGGTCCAGGGACCGGGCTCATAAGTTTTGATGGCTGAACTAGGTTACAAGGTAATGAACTCACAAGTTACAAAAGGTAATTGAATCACAGTTACAAAGGTAATGGAATACTTTAAGAATGGTTACATACGTTTATACATGGCTGCAATTCATGACAAATTTCGAGTAATGAGCAATTCACACTTCCACACCGATCACAACTGTAGTGAGTTATTGGTGACAATGTGATTGCGAGTCTCTCTCTCTCACACACACACACATACAATTCAACACACCCACACTTAAACACACACAACACACACACTCACACACACACACACCACACACACACACACACAAACTATACGCACACGCACTCCACACTCATACACACACACACAACTCATACACACACACTCATACAACACACACAACTCATACACACACAACTCATATCCACACACACTCATACTCACACACACACACACACACACAACATCACACACATACACACAAATACACACACACACACAACACACACACAACCACAAATAGGTGAGTACAATAGGTGAGGACAAACACACACCCACCACACACACACACACACACACAACACAACACACACACCCCACACCACACACACATGCAATATGTGGTAATGCTTATTTCAGCTAGCAAAGTCAGGGTATTCTCCAGAATGGTCTGTAATTACCATGGGATAAAATACTTAGCCATTTCTTGAACACTTCTGATCCTAAGTGAGTGTTTCTAAATTCATGAATTTTATGACACTCCAGTAATAATGACGGCAATGGTGTGACAATAATCCATCTGGCTAAGTTTACATTTCGTTTGGTTACATCTGGTGGTGTGATTTAAACTTGCCAAATATACTTGTACCCAGCGAGCCGGGGGGTAGTTGTGGACATCAACGAGTCTGCTTATTTTGTTGGAACGCACCATAGACATGTGGGCTCCTCCTGCATTGATAGTATGATGATAGATGGACTCACTGGTGTCAATCTCCCTGAGCATTAAGTCCATAATGATTCAGCTGAAGTTCTTTTCGTATTATTTTTCTCAAACTACTACCTGAAAGCCAAGTTTGTAATCTACTCCCTCTTTGAAAGCATACAGTTAGCCAAATTAATAGTTCTATCATTGATCTGAAGGCCAATGTGAGATGGAATCCACCGCATGTGCACTCTGACTCCACTGTCCACAATCCTACCATACTGTGTCTGGCTTCTGACACAAGCATGCTCAATTTATGGCTTAATGAGTGAGAGCATTTATGGATGACAGAGAATCAGTTACAATTAATGTCAATCTTAGATACATAGATGCATTTCATAGTCAAGGAGTATGGCAACAGGTTCTGTTCTGAAGGGTAGAGGCCCAATTATTGAGGCGTGCTCCAATTTTTTTAAGAGAGCCATCTCTCTGTACGACAACAGCAGCACTACCAGCTGCACCAGTGGTTTGGTGAACTGACATCAACGTAAATTAATTTGCGAGAGTGTGTGCTGTGTGACTAAGTTAATCAATACAGCTTAAGGCCTCATGTTTGGCTTCAAGGCGAAGTTTTGGTTGTGATTTACGAAGTAGTTTGGGGGGGAAATGGAGGAAAGTAAAGGTAGTTTGGATGGGGTAATATTCCATGGAAGGGAGAAGTGCCGACTGTTGCTTACTTGAATAGGATCATGTATCTGATTTCATACGGAGGTCGGTTCCAGTCTTTTCGATCCATCTGGAGGAGTGTTCCACCAGGGCTGAGGAAAGTTTGGAGGGTTCTGTGCAGGGGTTTGAATGAGCTTGCCTGAGCATATTAACCCCAATTAGGATATTCTTTCAGTAAACACGATCTTGATGCTAGGAATATCAAGTTCTTTTTGCATTTTAAAATTTTGGCAGTACGAGGGCATCCTAGATGTCTCTCATGCTTCGTTCTGCAGTTTTTCAGCCCTCCAGCTTCAGTCAGGACACAAGAGCAAGGAGTGGCGCAGCATAATCAACCACTGATCTAATTTTTAAGCAAGATGCATCATTTTCACAATTTAACATTAGACCATACCTGGCGTGAAGCCCGCCCAACTCTAAGTGCTCTTAGTCGTTCTTTGTATTGGCGACAAAGTCTTGTTACAACAGGTCCAAGTAGTGGGGAACCTCAAAAGCTAGATACCTGTATCTGCTTACCATATTCTAGAAGAGGACCCAATCATGCATTGGATCTGACGAACTGTGCCTCTCTGTCGGGGAGGACGCCTATTGAGTATCTTTGTTGATCAGTAGAGATTATCAACCCCAGGGTCATGACCCGAGGCTAGTACATGATTATGAAAGTTTGGGGGGTTGGAGAATCGGTGGTTGTGAATCTTTATATCATTCGCAAAATAATCACATAATTATGGGGGCTGATGGCATAGCATTAAGTATGCATTAGTTAGAATATGAACAGTGTGGGACTGAGCACACCTCCCTGTGGGGTTCTATTCAAAGTCTTTAGTTACACTTCTATTGTCCCTGGAACAACACAGACGATTTTCTGTTGGAAGGTTAGCCTTAATCCAGCGGAGAAGCCATCCTCCAAAATCCATTCTGGCAAGTTCACTATTTATTACATGTCGGTTGGCTACATCGAAAGCGGATTTAAGGTCAAGGAAAGGTTAGTGTAGGAGCTGTCAGTGTGGCAGGGTGAAAAGGTGGCTATACAATGATGCACGCTCCTTCCATGCTTGAAAACCATTGTAACGGGGAGACAAAAACTGTTTGATTCTGTACATGAGACGATTAAGAATCATTCTCTCAAATGTTTTACACAAGCAGCTAGTAGAGATATTGGGCCGATATGCATTTTTGTGATTGGGTTAGGATTTGAATGATGAGGCTGTTGGTCCAAGATTGATGGGAGCTCCCCAGTTACATAGTCATGTTATAGATTCAATGTAAGTAATGGATTACTGGTACTCGACACAGCAATCTGAGGGTATGTTTTGTAAGTAATACCCCTCCTCACAGGCGAGTGGAGTTGCCCTAGTTAGCGCTGCATCAAGTTCATAATTAGTGAAAGGAATGGTGCAATCATCTGCCTTATGAGCATTAAAGCAAAAAGTCTTCTCCCTTGCATCTATTTATCATTTAATTTTGCCTGTGTGGTACTGGGAGATTGTCATAGCTGATGTAGCAGCCCAAGCACTGACTAACTCATTCGCCCTATGCAAGGTGAGGCGTGCCGGCGATCTGCCCAGTTCGTTTCCTTAATTCTATTTATGTCCCTCCATGCCCTGCTAAGTGGGGTGTGAGCATTAGGACCGTTGACAAATTTTTCCAGTCGGTTTGCCGCAGCTCTTTTCATACGCTCTCTGGCAGCAGCAAGGGCAGTTTGGAAGAGCCTCAGCATTCCAGGGTCGATGTTTTCTATAGGCTAGGCCTAGTCTGCGAGCTGTACGTTTCAGTGTACGAAGTTTAGAATCATTGTAATAAGTATGGTTTTTTTTCTGCATAGGTCCCGTAAATCTATCTGTCAAAGGTGGCCAGGTATAGGTTCCTGCACCCAACACCTTGCTCCTGGATGGTGAAGGAAGCGGAATTGTTGCACTTCTGTCATACCTTGTTTCACTTACTTTGCAGCTGTCTTTAGGCTTAGCCGTGGCTAACTCACGTGCCACCTGCCAAACCTTGAAGACGGGTTGTAGCGTGCTGAGCTTACGTCTTCTCCCTCCATCCTTCTTTGAGCACCCGAATAGGACCTCGTAATTGTGCCAAGATCAGCTCCAAACGGACTATACCCTGTTAGACTCTTGCACAGTCTCTCGTACTGAGAACACTGCAACAATGGTAGAGATTCATCCCATCTGTCGGAAAGTGCATGCATAAATTCTCATCATTGTTTTTAATGTTTGGTGGGATTCTTCCAAGGCGCCTTGGGACTGAGGGTGATAGGCATTGGATAAGTTGTGAATTATCCTAACCTAGTTTAATACTTCCTAAATGCTTTGGCAGTGAAGTTAGATACCTTGATCACTTTGTATAGTTTTTAGGAAGGCCAAAACAAAAATGAATTTTGTTAAAGCTTTGAGAATAGCTTAGTATTGTACTACGCATTGGTGCGCTTAAGGATATCTGGTTAACTTTATCATAATTGTAACTAAATACTGATTTCCAGACTTTGACTTACGTAGTGGAACCTAAACAATCTATAATTAAATCTGCAAAAGGTTCTCCATCAGCAGGTTATGGGTTGGAGAGGTGCAGGTTTAATAGAATGTCCAGGTTTTCCAACTTGTGACATTCTCGGCAACACCTAATATGATTCTTACATTTTCTTTAATGTTGGCCAATAAAATTCTTTGTGATTCTATACAAGGTTTTTGTAATTCTAAGTGACCTCCTGATGACTATTATGAGTATATTTAATATCTGAGGTCTTAACTTGGTTGGAACCACTAACCTGTGTATAATGCCGGCCCTCTGTCTCCTACCAGTCTCAGTGCATACCAAATAATCATTTATAACTTCATACTTGACTGGATGACCCAAAGAGGATTTACCCATGGCTGCCTCAAAAGCGAATTTTAAACGAAGGGTCCTTACGTTGTTCCTCCCGGAAGGACAGTCCCTCGGGCATGGAAACAGAGACATCTGGCAATCCTGCAACCTGGGAATAGGAAGGCTTGATCGGGGTCTGTTCACTTGATTTACGAGACTCCGGCCGGTTGTGTCTCATAAAACAACGTGGCTATTCCGAGATCGGAGTCGTCCAAGGATAGGTCAACATTCTCCCCAGACAACCCCTTTGGGGTGTTGCCCGAGTTATGGCCAACACTGGAGAAGCATTAATCATTATAGGTTCAGGACACGAAGTAACAGTAGTAATGTTATTACCCAGTAATAACATGGCATTTTTCATGGGAAATCCTTTTGAGATACCTACAGTCAAGTACCCAGTGTAATATTTGCACTGTACATAAATTTTATGCAAAGGAACAGAATATATAGTTCCTCCATAGGCTTCCAATAAAACTGATGAATTCAAGGAAGTATTCTCTGAAAGGGGTAATATTCCTTCTCTGACAAGTGAGCAATATGCTCCAGTATCTCTAAAGGTATTTACTTTAGTTGGTTCTGAGTTTTCCTGAAGGGAAATAAGACTTTCGCAATAATAAGGGGCCATACCTTTTTCTACTTCTCTAGGGGACATGTTACTAGGGATATTAGAGATTTTCCCGATGGGTTGAGGTTTTTGGGGGCAGTTGGAACTGATATGACCTACTTTATTACACCTGAAGCAGACGACAGGCTTGCCCTTTACTCCCTGATGACGTTGCAAGTGGTGTCGTTCTGGCTGGTGCCTCTCTGGATATTGTTGTCGAGATGCTCCATAAGTAGTTTGCCTCTCCGCAGGGGGACCATATGTTGAGAAGCGTGGCTCACCAGGTGACTTGGTTGGATGTCGTAGACGCTCTCCCTCCGGCTGGCACTTCATTCTCCAATGTTGTCGATCTCTGCTCACGCCAGACTGTTGAAAAGAGAGAGGACGGGACCGCTCGGACAAGGAGCGGTTCGTTTCGAAGGTATCAGCCAACCTGGGCCCCCTCCAATGCAGTGGTTAAGTCACGATCCTGCAGAAAGACACGAACCTCTGGTCCCACAGACTCCAGCAGGTTATCAATCAGAATAAGCTGCACCAGCTCCTCAAAGTTAGAGACACCACTCGCTTTATACCAGCTGGTAAAAGCTTTGGTTTGCTGTCTCACAAAGTCCACCAGGGGTTGAC
>NW_026477748.1:0-10135 GCF_026875155.1 Cherax quadricarinatus
TCGTGTGTCAGTGATATTTTGAATTTTAAATTACGGGCAAAAACGTGTAAAAAACCCGTTTTCCCTGAATTTGGCTATAAGACATGCTGGAGTACGAAGAATTGTGACAAGCCGATTTGGAAGACAGGGAGGGATGCCTGGTTTTAAGGAGTTAAAATTTAGTAACCCAAGTGCAGTTTAAGAGAAGTTTTGTACCATGGAATAATATACTTGTATGATCTTGCATTCAAGAGATTACGCTAAAACCAGTTAAGTGACGAACGTAAAGTAAGAGCAATAGGCAACACGTGGCTCGTGCGACACGTCGCTTTTCGGGAAGTTTTGATGCAGCCCTTTGAAACTAGAGAAATAATTTAAAATAATTTCCGAAGACTAGATTTTACCCAAGTCAAAGATACAATATATGTATTTTGATAAAGTATGTTAATTGAAGGATTAACTTTCAAACTGGCAACATTTATTATAATTTAATAACATTTTCCAGTCATACACCTGGAAAGCAGAAGTCACCATCCAGCACAAGTTATAGATTTAGCCTCCTGGCCAGTTTGAAACTTAACTGAAAGGTTAAGTAGCGTTGCACAGACTTAAGCAGAGTTACACTGTAGAGTAGGCTATGATGAAGCAGTTAAGGGCTAACAAAATTTCTACCTGATAAGCATTATGTACCCCAAGATATTAGGGTAAATAAGAAAGATAGAAGAATATATCGGTAATTGTTAAGCTTTAAAAAATCAGGGGGTAGTGGTGGGAATTTACCAGCAGTGAGGGCACGACTAAGCCTTACGTAGTCAAATGTAAATAACGGCAGATCATTTAATGGCAAGGTCTTGAGAGTGGGAGGAAAGAGGTAATGAGATTTTTAATGTTGTATTGGGAGGGAGAAAAAAAAAATGGCAGGTTTTTTTTTTTTTTTTTTTTTTTTTTAAATGTTTAGTTCACGGTATAGGGGGGGGGGAATAATTAAGAAACAGGGATATAGATTCTAGTTTAAAAGATGAACCATGCCAGTCACTCGCACCATTCACTACAGGTTTCGGCAGCGTAGCTTAAACTTCTTTACGAAAGCTGGTTGTGATCTTAGGAATTTATGCTAAAGTCAGATGGTCGATTAGAAGTTAGGTCCTCAGACTTCTCTATTTTAAAAGGTCCACTGGATAACTAAAAATAACAAGTAAAAGAAGAATTAAGCTAGGTCCTAGAGTTCACGCAGTATAGCACGGGTTCAGAACTAGAGTTTAAATTAAAATTTCCAAACTTAACTAATTTAAACAAGGGTCAATGAGACTACAAATGTTTTCACCACCAGTAAAGAATACTGTAACCCCTTTCTGAGAACATAACCTGTATGACTCAACTAACCCCGCCATCTACACAGTAGTAGTTACTACTCACCTGGCACCCTCCCACTCTCAGTGACCTCAGACAGGTAACAAACCACCACCATACACACTCGGCCTCATCATCTCTGAGTCGCTGTATACAACAAAATGAGACTTCGAATGAAACTTAACACCACGTAATGTTTCAACATAGAATTGTACTGTCTCATTCGAGACTTCCCCCCCTCAATATGTAACATGAGATTGATAACCCCGGTTATTATGCAAGGTTTGATAACCTTATAAATAACTCCTGTTTCTGAGTTTGGCTGGTGGAGTTAAAATCGCCGATTGCAGGCCAACTGTTTAGCGCTTTCATGGCGTTGTGTTTACTCACAGGACGCCTGACACGCCTGGCGCTGCTCGGTAAACTCGATCCTCCGAACCAACCGTAAAACAAAATCTTATTTTTTTTTGCGATACTAAAGTACTCTACTGTTAGTCTACATTTGCATAATAATAAAATCGAACATTTGTCCTTAATAAGAGCTTTTTTTTTACGTAAATTGACTTGTAATAAGAACATAAAGAAAGAACATTGCAACAGGCCTACTGGCCTATGCGAGGCAGGTCCAGTTCTCCCACCGGCTTAAGCTCACTGACCTAGTGACCTGAAGCTCACTGACCGTCTGACCTCACTGACCTAGTGAGGTCAGACACGTCACTTAAGGGAGGAGCACAGCATCCGACCTAGTATCACAAGCTAGTTAGGTCCAACTCACACCCACCCAGAACCTGCAGAAATTGAAAACACACCTCCCAACAATTCTCAACCAAAGGTGAATTTGTGCAAATATTATGCTTGGGGCATCTGTAAGCATGGAATAACAGGGGAAAAAAATGGGACATGCAACTTTGACCATCCCAAAAAATGTAGCGACCTCCTGTCTAAAGGAGTGTGTCGTTCTTCTTCCTGTACTTTCTTTCACCCAAAAATGTGCCACTCCTCGGTCCTCCAGAAGCAGTGTTACAACATCGAGTGCCCTGCATACCATCTAAAAGGGACCAGGAGGCACAGACCCCACAAGACAAACAATAGTAGCTACGACAACCCAACTCCAGGTGATTTTTTAGTGGCAGGAAACGAAAAAAGAAAATGGAAGGAAATAAAAATAGTCCACCACCTTGAGCCTTGTTGGACTGGAGGTGCAGCCAGTGGCCACCCATGGGCCTCCAGAATTACAACTACTGATGCCAATAACAAAATCCCCCCAACAAACACAGAATACAACCTCGTTCATATTTGCTAATATACAGGGCCTTAAGCCATCCACCAACAACACAAATACCTTTTATCAGTGGACTTCTAGTGGAGTCTAATGCAATGTTTGCAGCCTTCACAGAGACTCACACAAAAGATCACTTTGACAGTGAAATATGGATAAGTGGTTACAACCTTTTTAGATGCGACAGAAAAAACAGGCAACAAGGGGGGGTTGGCCTGTATGTCAAAGAGTCCCTTATCTGCACGGAGTTGCTGAACACCACAAATGAGGTAGTTGAAGTTCTATCAATAAAGATCGAGAACCAAAACCTAGTCATTGTGGTTGTATACAAGCCACCAGATGCAACCTCACAACAGTTCAAGGAACAGCTACTGAAAATCGATTACTGTTTGGAAAACCTTCCAGCTCCATCCCCAAACATCTTACTGCTTGGTGATTTCAACCTAAGGCATACAAAATGGAAGAATGTAGCAAATAATGTTATAGCTGAAACAATCCCCGGAGGTAGCACAGATGAAAGGTCACACACACATGAGATACTAAGTCTCTGCGAAAAACACACCTTAAGCTAGCAGATAGTGGAGCCAACAAGACTAGAAAACACAACTTGACCTTATCTTCACAAATAATGAGGACCTGATAAGAGACATAAGAATATCAAACACAACTAATTCCGATCACAATCTAATCGAAGTCCAGACGTACATCCATAGGGGTCCTGAACAGCAGAATGCATGTACCTGTGAAGGTGTCTTCACAAAATACAATTTCAACAACAAGAACATCAACTGGGACCAGGTAAACCATGTCCTAACGAAACATGTTGGGAAGATGTCTTAAATGACATGGATCCAAACCAGTGCCTTGAAAGGATCAACTTCCTGTAGCCGAAGCATGTTCTAGGCATATTCCCCTAAGAAGAAGAAGAGCAGGAGTAAACTGGAGAGAAAAAGACGCTCCCTTACAGAAGACGACGAAGAGTCACTGAGCTCCTCAGGAGTGCTAGAATATCTGATACACGAAAGGAGGCGCTGACCAGGGAAGTGGAAACTATCGAACTTAAGCTAAATGACTCTTACAGGAACCAGAAGAGGCAGGAGGAGCTTAAAGCTATTAGTAAAATTGAAAGAAATTCAAAATATTTCTTTTCATATGCCAAAAACAAGGCAAATACCACATCTAGTATCGGGCCCTTACTCAGACAGGATGGGACTTACACAGATGACAACAAGGAAATGAGTGAAATATTGAAATCCCAGTACGACTCTGTGTTTAGTGAACCACTATCGGTCTGAGGATCGACGACCCAAATGATTTCTTCATGATGAGCCTCAAAAACTCCATAAATGTATGCCAGATTTCCGACATTACCCTAACTCCGATAGATTTCGAAAAGCCATTGACAAACATGCCTATGCACTCAGCCCCGGGCCCAGACTCGTGGAACTCTGTTTCATTAAGAACTGCAAGAAACCCCTCTCGCGTGCCCTAAGTACACTATGGAGGAGGAGCTTGGACATGGGTGAAATTCCACAGTCACTTAAAACTACGGATATAGCCCCACTCCATAAAGGTGGCAGCAAAGCATTAGCTGAGAACTATAGACCAATAGCTCTGACGTCCCACATCATAAAAATCTTTGAAAGAGTGCTAAGAAGCAGGATTGCAAATCACCTGGATTCCCAAAATCTGCACAATCCAGGGCAACATGGGTTCAGGGCAGGTCGCTCCTGCCTCTCACAACTACTGGATCACTATGACATGGCCTTGGATGCACTGGAAGAAATCAGAATGCAGATGTAATATACACAGACTTTGCAAAAGCATTTGACAAATGCGATCATGGCGTAATAGCCCATAAAATACGTGCTAAAGGAATAACTGGGAAAGTGGGGAGATGGATCTTCAACTTCCTAACAAATCGAACACAAAGAGTAGTGGTCAACAGAGTTAAATCGGAGGCTGCCATAGTGAAGAGCTCTGTTCCACAAGGCACAGTACTCGCCCCCATCTTATTCCTTATCCTCATATCAGACATAAACAGAGATATACACCACAGCACCGTATCATCCTTTGCGGATGATACTAGGATCTGCTGAGGACGCGGTTAACCTCCAAGAAGATATAAACAAAGTTTTCCAGTGGGCAACGGTAAACAATATGATGTTCAATGAGGACAAATTCCAACTACTCCGTTATGGAAAACTGGAGGAGATAATAACTAGAACAGAGTATACTACTGACTCCGGCCATACAATAGAGCAGAAAAATAATGTAAGGGACCTGGGAGTAGTAATGTCTGAGGATCTCACTTTCAAGGATCACAACAGTGCCACGATCGCACGTGCAAAGAAAATGATAGGATGGATAATGAGAACTTTCAAAACGAGAGATGCCAAGCCCATGATGATCCTTTTCAAATCACTTGTTCTCTCTAGGCTGGAATACTGCTGTACATTAACATCTCCATTCAAAGCAGGTGAAATCGCAGATCTAGAGAGTGTACAGAGATCCTTTACTGCACGTATAAGTTCTGTCAAGCACCTTAACTACTGGGAACGCTTGGAAGCACTTGACTTGTACTCGTTGGAACGCAGGAGGAGAGATATATCATAATCTACACTTGGAAAATCTTGGAAGGAATGGTCCCAAATCTGCACACAGAAATCACTCCCTACGAAAGTAAAAGACTGGGCAGGCGATGCAAAATGCCGCCAATAAAAGGTAGGGGCGCCATTGGTACACTAAGAGAAAACACCATAAGTGTCCGGGGCCCAAAACTGTTCAACAGCCTCCCATCAAGCATTAGGGGAATTGCCAATAAACCCCTGGCTGCCTTCAAGAGAGAGCTGGACAGATACCTAAAGTCAGTGCCGGATCAGCCGGGCTGTGGCTCGTACGTTGGACTGCGTGCGGCCAGCAGTAACAGCCTAGTTGATCAGGCCCTGATCCATCGGGAGGCCTGGTCATGGACCGGGCCGCGGGGGCGTTGATCCCCGGAATAACCTCCAGGTAACCAGGTAACCCACACCCATTCATGTATTTATCCGACCTATTTTAGGGTTTAGAGTTGGCAGACACGTTCCTTGTATTCCCAACATTAACGCTTGATTCGGTTCGTGTCCAGTTTAGCCTGCGCTCTACCCTCCTCTAGTGGTCACAACAATATCCCTCATTTAGTGACGTTAGCAGGAACCACGGTCTGCAATATCAACTTCAGTATTTTCCTCCCCACCATCAGTCATGAAAGATCTGGCTCTGCACCATGTAAACAGTGTAATGGAAAAACAACAACTTATAAACGACAGTTACTAAATTCATTAAAAACTGGAAACTTTGTGCTACGTCTTTCGCACAGTAAGATGGCAGCCAGTGGAATTGTACTAGTTTACTCTTGTTTAAAGGAAGGTGCCACGATGCCAGCGAGAGGAGCTTGAACCTAGGAAATAGGTATGTCTAGCTTGATGGGTTGTCACAGGCTGTATGACCCCTGTGGGTTTACTTTCCTCTTGATTATAACTTCAGTGCACTCGAAACCTAGTTCTTTCCTGACATTAGTGACCCCTAAAGGTTTAGCGCTTGGTTATCATTATAATAATCTTGACGTTAGTGATTCTCTCTTTCCTAGGGATAATATAATTTGGTCATGTACTGACGTTTCGCTCACAGTAAACTTGAAGTCTCAGACAGTTGACCAAATTGTCAGCATTTAATAATATAATTCCCAGGTCCACCGCTCTTCAGTGCTATTCGGATAAAAACAAATGGTGACCCAATTACCTATACTCCAAAAAATCCTGTTATTTTGAGAGCAAAAGTGGCAAAGCGGCTCCTACACTCCGTTAACAGTACCTTCCTTCGTCTGAGTAGGATACAAGCTATTCTGAAGCAAAGACAATCAGTAGAGGCTTTCTAAGATTACCGCATGCACACGAATTTTGGGAATGTTCTATATAAAAAAAAAAAACTGAGCAGAGGACACTTGCACTCTTCAGTTCTTTGTGAACCTTTCTCTGGTAATAGTTGACCAGGGGTGAAAATTTGGAGTCAATAGCACAAGGTGTTCTAAAGTTATAGCTGAAAGCCTTTGAGGAAGTTCGTGGAGGACGAGAACACTGTACTTAACATGACCGGCTCTGGCATAAAGTCGTACGAAAATATATCGTACGAAATATAAAACTATATTTCACTGAAATCGTGAAAATTTAAAATGCCTCAAAAAAGCTAGATTTAAACATTTTTATAGCTAGCATTTTCTAGTCATACGACACATAGATACATGAGCGCTTAATTTTTAAGCCGATCAGAAGAGGCATTCTCTGGTTATTACACGTGCACCTGGAAGGTGTCGAGGGTCAGCGCCACCGCGGCCCTGTCCTAGATAGGCCTCTCGGTGGATCAGTGTTTGGTTAACCTGGCTGGTATTGGTGGCTACACACAGTCCAGTGTACAGACCACAGCCTGGCTAATCAGGGACTGACATAAGGAGCTTGTCCAGTTCCCTTTCGAAGACAGTAAATGGTCAATTGGTAATTCTCCTTAGGTGTGGTGCAAGGCTGTTGAACAGTCTTGGGCCCCTCACTCTTACCGTGTGTACTCACGACTCCCCTGCTCTTCACTGGGGATATTTCGCACCGTATGCCGAGCCTCTTGTTTTTTTGAGGGGGGGGGGATGATTTGTATGTGCAGATTTGGTACCAATCCCTATGATTTTTCAGATGTAAATTATGAGGCATCGTTCTCACCTTCGCTCCAAGAAATACAGGTCAAGGAAATTAAAACATTACCGGTAATTTAGATGCTCGATTGAATTTGTATGTAAAAGTTCTCTATACATTTTCTGTATTGCAGTATGCAACAGCATTCCAGGCCCGAGACAAGTTACTTTGAAGGTCATCATTGGCTTGGCATCCTTTGTTTTGAAGGTTCTTTGTAGACTTCGTTTTTACGCTGTTGTGATCCTTGTGAGATCCTCAGACATCACCCTTAAGTCCTTCGATTTTTCCTTTTTTCGATACACTGAGTGTTTAATATTGGTTTTATACTTTGTTGTAGCGTTTATTTCCTCGATTTGTAAATTTGCCCACTGGAAGAGTGTTAAATTAGCTTGTAGATATGCTGTGTACTCAACACATGTCACTCTCAAGCAAATTCTAGTATCGTCTGCAAAGGTTGATACAGTGCAATGATGTCTCTCTGGCGGACATGAGGATGAGGACAACGATGGAGGCGAGAACTGTGCCTCGGACAAATCTTTTCACTGGGGGAGCGTCTGACTTAAACCCTGTTGACTATTTCAATTTGCCTTCTGTTAGAAAACTGAAAATCCATATGCCCACTTTTGCAGTTCATACATTTTTTCAGGTATTTTGTGCGCTGTTATTCCATAGTCGCACTTGTCGAAAGCTTCTGCAAAGTCTGTATATACCACATCCACATTTCGTTTGACTTCGAGTGCATCAAAGACCACGTCGTCGTGGTCCAGTAATTGAGAGGCAGGAGAGGGGCAGGACCAATTTATTTAATAAAATTAGAAAATTCAAATATACACAGCCGAAAGTGAAAGCCCAACTTTCTTTCAATAAATTCCACAGACACTGAAATTTAGGAACCGACCAGAAAAGACATTCTCTAGATTTTTTTTAAGCAATGTCAGTAAAATTACAATTTTGAACCTACTCCTCGGTGTATGATTCTAGTGGGTTTAGCGCTTGCTTTTGATTATAATAATAATTGAACCTACACTGTTCAAACTTGCAGAGTGTCAGTTACTGAACAGAAAGTAATGTTAGTATTTTGAAGGTGATCAGAAGAGAGATTCTTTAGTTCTTGAATATAAATCAGTGTCGCTATTTAATAGAATTAGCAAACTGGGACTTGTGTAGCCCAGTAACAAACTAGCACCTTGCTTTCTGGACAACACAACAAGGCTGAGAATTTGAAGCCGATAGAAAGAGCCATTACCTAAATGTCGAACACATTCGAAGGAATCCAAGTTATATATATATATATATATATATATATATATATATATATATATAATATATATATATATATATATAATTGATCAAATAAATGCAGAAAAAACAACAGTGGAATGGAAAAATCAGTGTAAGGCCTTCCGCACTGTCACGCAAGTGCTTCGTCAGGAGTTAGGTTACATCAGAGACAGAACTTCATGACGCCTGTCACCTCTCCTGCCTAACTACCAGAATTTTTCATTTCATTTACCTATTTCATCACTGTAAAGCTTCTAGCGACGCACTAGAGTGACAGTGCCAAAACCTTGAGCTTATTTTCCATCCCCAAGTAGCTTATTTATATAACAGTATATTGATGGATATAAGCATAAGAGAATGTGAGAGAGACAGATAGAAGGGGACTTAGATGTCCATTCTGAGGCTGTGTGCTGAGAAGAACTGTATACTTTTGTCTAGGTTATGGACTATCATGTGTGATCTAGATTTTCGAGGCAATGATAGAATAGCAGCAAGCTCTCTCTTTCCCTGCCCCTCTCTTGTGTGAAAAACAGATGTGAATTAGACGCAGGGAAACACACACAGTGAGAGAGAGAGAGAGAGAGAAAGGTCACACAATAAAGTAAAAATGCGTTCAGGCGAGAGGGCGGGATGTCCCTCTCTTGAAAAATAAAATAAATTTCGTGCCAGAGTGAGAGGGGAGAAGTGCGTATGTGCGTAAGTGCCTGAAGCGATGGAGAGGGAGAGAAACAGAGAGACGAAGGCAGACAGACAGACCCGTACACTCACGTGCGCGCGCGCGAACACACACACACACACACACACACACACACACATACACACATAAACACAGGCCCATGAGCTAGTGAAAGTTCAGAGGTTCACAACGAGACGAGCAGGATCGGGGGAAGGGGGGCATATGTTCCTGACATTCAAGATACACTGAAAACTTAAATAACGGTAATAATAATAATTTACAAAAAAAAAAAAAGGAAAAGGGGAACGAGATATAGAGGAGCACAGATGGAAGTCAGAGACAGAAATAAGCCACAGAAATGTCAGGAAATATATGTTCAGCCTGGAGGTGGCTTGCCAGTGGAATAACCAGAACGAGAATCATGTTGATCTGACACTGGGAGCGTCGTGATGCTGGCGAGGGACTCTCAATCAAGGAAATTGAAGATTCCTTCGCTCTCCTCGTATCAAACCCGCAGAATAAAATAAACCAATAAACCGAATATAAAAATTGGTGAAGGCGTGCTAGGTGGAACAAGAAGCAAGCTACTAAGTTATTCTCGTCTGAGTTGGAACCACAAATAATCGAGGATTATTATATCTCCATATTCAGAGGAGCAGGATCAGCGTCGGGGAATACCAGAGAGGGAGGAATATGAGGAGTATTTCAAATATATGATGTCGAAAGAATAATATCAAATAAATACATGATACTTCAAATACATAAGTCTGTGACTAAAATATCTATCTATCCAATAGGTAAAATTGATCAATTAGCAAGAACTCATTCAAAATTAAAACCTACAAAAAAAAA
>NW_026477754.1:0-25112 GCF_026875155.1 Cherax quadricarinatus
AGATAACTGCCAGTGTTGTAGTATCAGAGAGTTACTGCACAGTGTTGAGTACCTCAAGATTTACGACAGTGTTTAGAAACCTCAGAGATTTACTGCCATTTTTGAAATACCTCGAGGTTACTGCCAGTGTTGAGTACCAGAAGTTACGCGCAGTGTTTGAAACCAAAGAGAGTTATGCACAGTTTTTGAGAACTCGAGAGTTTCGCCCAGTGTTGAGAAAACTCAGAGAGTTACTGCCAGTTTTTAAAAAAACTCGGATTTATGCACAGTGTTTTAGAAACCAGAGAGTTACGCGCAGTGTTGTAGTACCTCAGAGAGTTACTGCACAGTGTTGTAAAAAGCAAGAGAGTTACTGGGGCAGTGTTGTAGTACCTCAAAGTTAAACTGCACATGTTGTAGTAACCAAGAAAAGTTACTGGCAGTGTTGTAGTACCTCAGAGAGTTATTGCACAGTGTGTAGTATCTCAGAGAGTTACTGCACAGTGTTGTAGTACCTCAGAGAGTTACTGCCACAGTGTGTAGTACCTCAGAGAGTTACTGCACATGTTGTAGTAAACTCAGAGAGTTACCGCACAGTTTTTGTATACCTCAGAGAGTTACTGCACAGTGTTTTAGTACCTCAAGAGTTACTGCACAGTGTTGTAGTACCTCAGAGATTTTACTGCACAGTGTTGTAGTACCTCAGAGAGTTACTGCACAGTGTTGTAGTACCTCAGAGAGTTACTGCGCAGTGTTGTAGTACCTCAGAGAGTTACTGCACAGTGTTGTAGTACCTCAGAGAGTTACTGCACATTTGTTGTAGAACCTCAGAGAGTTACTGCGCATTGTTGTAGTACCTCAGAGAGTTACTGCACAGTGTTTGTAGTACCTCAAGAGTTACTGCACAGTGTTGTAGTCCCTCAAGAGTTACTGCGCAGTGTTGTAGTACCTCAGAGAGTTACTGCCATTGTTGTAGTAACTCAGAGATTTACTGCACAGTGTTGTAGTACCTCAGAGAGTTACTGCACAGTTTTTGTAGAACCTGAGAGAGTTACTGCACAGTGTTGTATTAACTCAAGAGATTACTGCCAGTGTTGTAGTAACTCAAGAGAGTTACTGCGCAGTGTTGTAGTACCTCAGAGAGTTACTGCACAGTGTTGTAGTAACTCAGAGAGTTACTGCACAGTGTTGTAGTAACTCAGAGAGTTACTGCGCAGTGTTGTAGTAACCTCAGAGAGTTACTGCACAGTGTTGTAAAACTCAAGAGAGTTACTGCCAGTGTTGTAGTACCTCAGAGAGTTACGGGCACGTGTTGTAGTAACTCAAGAGTTACGCGCAGTGTTTAGTACCTCAGGGGAGATTATGCACAGTGTTGTAGTAACCTCAGAGAGTTACTGCACAGTGTTGTAGTACCTCAGAGAGTTACTGCACAGTGTTGTAGTACCTCAGAGAGTTACTGCACAGTGTTGTAGTACCTCAGAGAGTTACTGCACAGTGTTGTAGTACCTCAGAGAGTTACTGCACAGTGTTGTAGTACCTCAGAGAGTTGTAGATGAATGGTTCAGAGAACCGACATGTTGAAAAATTTAAAGACACGTGCAACTCTTGGTATTTTTATTGAGAAACGTTTCGCCACACAGTGGCTTCATCAGTCCATACAAAGGAGAAACCCTTGAAGAACAGGAGGAAAAAGAGGTAATCAGCCCCTCAACCTTGAGTCGATGTGTTCAGTCCATCAATCTTGAATAGAATAGGGGGCATATCAGGGGAGAAGCAGCTTATAAACCGTATGGCAGAGAGGTGCAGCATTGAACAAATGTGACCCCCACCTATGAAATGCTTTCACCTCTCCTGCCAACGGTTTAAAAAGCTCCTTCTCAGCACGTATGCCGTATTCTATTCAAGATTGATGGACTGACCACATCGACCAAGGTTGAGGGACTGATTACCTCATTCTCCTCCTGTTCTTCAAGTTTCTCCTACGTATGGACTGATGAACCACTGTGTGCGAAACGTTTCCTCAATAAAGATACCCAAGAGTTGTACATTGTCTAATTTATCAACACCTCAGAGAGTTACTGCGCAGTGTTGTAGTACCTCAGAGAGTTACTGCACAGTGTTGTAGTACCTCAGAGAGTTACTGCGCAGTGTTGTAGTACCTCAGAGAGTTACTTTCGCAGTGTTGTAGTACCTCAGAGATTACTGCGCAGGTTGTAGTACCTCAGAGAGTTAAATGCAACAGTGTTGTATACCTCAGAGAGTTACTGCACAATGTTGTAGTACCTCAGAGAGTTTACTGCACAGTGTTGTTATTTCCTCAGAGAGTTACTGCACAGTGTTGTAGTACCTCAAGAGTTTACTGCACAGTGTTGTAGTACCTCAGAGAAATTACTGCGCAGTGTTGTAGTACCTCAGAGAATTACTGCACAGTGTTGGTAGTACCTCAGAGAGTTACTGCACAGTGTTGTAGTACCTCAGAGAGTTACTGCACAGTGTTGTAGTACCTCAGAAGTTACTGCACAGTGGGTTTTAGTACCTCAGAGAGGGTTTCTGCGCAGTGTTGTAGTACCTCGAGAGTTACTGCACTTTTTGTAGTACCTCAGAGAGTTACTGCACAGTGTTGTAGTACCTCAAGAGTTCTGCGCAGTGTTGTAGTACCTCAGAGAGTTACTGCGCAGTGTTGTAGTACCTCAGAGAGTTACTGCACAGTGTTGTAAATACTCAGAGAGTTACTGCACAGTGTTGTAGTACCTCAGAGAGTTACTGCACAGTGTTGTAGTACCTCAGAGAGTTTACTGCACAGGTTTGTTGTAACTCAGAGAGTTACTGCACAGTGTTGTAGTACCTCAGCGAGTTACTGCACAGTTTTGTAGTACCTAAAGAGGTTACTGCACAGTGTTGAAAATACCTCAGAGAGTTACTGCACAGTGTTGTAATACCTCAGAGAGTTACTGCACAGTGTTGTAATACCTCAGAGAGTTACTTCACAGTGTTTGTAATCCTCAGGAGTTTACTGCACAGTGCTGTAGTAACTCTTTGAGTTACTGCACATGTTGCAGTAACTCTTTGAATTCCTGCAAAAACTGTGGACATCATCTGTCAAGCTGACTTGAATTAATCTTATACATTGATTGACTTAGTTTGAATTCCAGCTCCTGGACCTCTTGAAATGTTTGATCTACATTCCTCTGTCTCTTGAGTGTTGATCTACAGCTCCTGGTCCTCTTGAATGTTGATCTACAGCTCTTGGTCTCTTGGGGAATAATGATCTACAGTTCCTGGTCCTTTGAGGTGTGATTTACTGCTCCTGGTCCTCTTGAGTGCTGATCTACAGCTCAGGGTCCTCTTAAAATATTGAGAATGCTGATCTGCAGCTCCTGGACATTTTGAGTGTTAATCACAGCTTTTGGGTCCTCTTGTGAGCATTAATCTGCAGCTCTAGTGTCTCTTGAGAGTGCTGACTACAGCTCTTGATTCTCTTGAGATTATTGATCTATACATACCCGAAGTCGGGCTTGAAGCTGACTTGACCACGAGTCTATGGACTGTACCATTATCTTCATTTAGTATAGCGGGTTTGAGAATTTTTTTGTGCAAGTAGTACCGGATCTGTGTCTGGCTGCCGGGGGTCTGGCTGCCTGGGGTCTGGCTGCCTGGGGTCTGGCTGCCTGGGGTCGGGCTGCCTGGTCAAGAACTGTCACAACAATACAAAAATAAAATTTTTCTCTCCAGCTATATTTCATTTTTGGAAAACCTCGGTAACTGTTGTTGCTGTCTCGGTTATCAGTGTACTTCTTCGGGAAAAGACAGTGTGTATAAGAACCTCACCCACTGGTGAGGTATGATCCTTGTCTGGAAGGTAACTGTGCCTCACCACCTCCAACACTTGGACTGTATTTAAGGAACTAATCCTGGCCCTTTTTCTGCAAACCCAAATTTACTGGATCCAGATTCTCTAAATGTTGGAGGCAAATAACAGTTTTTATCTGATAAGACATAATATACATCAACACCAGCAGTAGCCTCTGATGGTTGTTGTTTACTGTGTTCTCTCATTGTGTTGTTTACTGTGTTCTCTTATTGTGTTGTTTACTGGGGTTCTCTTATTGTGTTGTTTACTGTGTTCTCTTTTTGTGTTGTTTACTGTGTTCTCTTATTGTGTTGTTTACTGTGTTCTCTATTGTGTTGTTTACTGTGTTCTCTTATTGTGTTGTTTACTGGTTCTCTTATTGTGTTGTTTACTGTGTTCTCTCATTGTGTTGTTTACTGTGTTCCCCTTATTGTGTTTTTTTACTGTGTTCTCTTATTGTTTGTTTACTGTGTTCTCTTATTGTGTTGTTTACTGTGTTCCTCTCATTGTGTTGTTACTGTGTTTCTTATTGTGTTGTTTACTGTGTTCTCTTATTGTGTTGCCAATGTTGTTCACTTCACATTACATTCACACAAGTCACAAATCCTAAAAAAACCAAAATATGTAAGTTATTTATTAAGCTGTTTCGTACCAAGATGTTTCTGCACGACTCACAAATCATAATAAATATATGGAAAAATAAATTACGGAACGGGTGGGGCCTGAAACCCATGGGATCATATAACTGATAGGCCAGTGTGTGTAGACAGCCTGTATTTGTCAGAGCACACAGCCTACCGTCTGCTCTGACTAGTTCATATTTCGCGGCATTCAGTGTGCCCTCTGTAGGCCTACCTAGGTCGGTGGGACGCACAGTCCCCCCTCTCTCACTCCCGCCTCGACCGACTTGACGTACACAAGTACTCCCCCTCCACGGACTGGCTTGCGGTCACTTCCTCACACTCCCCGTTGTGTACCCCTCCTACCCGATTAAAGCCAATCTAGTCCACGGCCGTATCATTTGCTACCTACGCTACCTTCATCGGCACAAAAACCGCTGTTCAACGGGCAAACAGCAAAAAACAGTGGTGACAGCGGAGTCAGCGGCATTGTGACCCTTTTCGGGTGGAGGGGATCGGTCGACACCAGTCAACATCATCCGTCGTCATCCAACGCACCTGCTAGCCTAAAGAGTTATCTGCTATCCCAGCGTCTTGACGGGACCTGAGATAGATCTTCGCCCTGGATTTTTCCCACAAAATCGGGAAACATAGGCGTCACGGTGTCACTCCAGCCTTAGCGTCACGTGTTCACCTCATCACCCTCTCTACAGCCCTTCAACACTCTCCAGCACCATTCTCCTGCCTCCTACAGCGTCCCTACGCCCTTCTCAGCTACAAGAAGTAGGGGTGAGGTCGTTTAGGGTGTTGGCTTCGTGTGGTTTCCACAAGTGACCACGAGGCAGCTTGGGGTTGGTTTATACCCAAATCAGCGTGTAAACACACCAGCCCTCAAATACAGCCTTATCTGCTATGCAAAGACGTCCTTTTTCCCCGTCCATGTGTGTTGTGTTCTTCCCAGTTTCCTCCAAGAATTTTCTACCTGGCTTAGCCACGGGGGAACCCAGTTGGCTTAGCCCCTAAGCCAGCAAAGTTCAGCGTCTACAGCAGCTCGTGACTCATCATAGTGTCTACAACTACTCAGCGCCTACGTATCTCCAGCCAGTGCAGTTTTTTTTTGTGTGTGCCCAGTTTAAATTTTTTTTCCCCTTTCCCTTGTTGTTTTATTCCCAGTTCATCACCATTTTCTGTTTTCCCCAGTGATTTGTTACAGTAAAACTTACTCGTCCCAGTTCAAAGTTTCACTTAAGCTTGTTTTTACCCACGTTTCGAGTAGTGCAGTAAATGTTTTGGTTCTCCGTGTGCTGAACCCGCAGTCAGTCAGCGCGCCCAGACACGTTTGGGCCAGGGGTAAACAACCAACCCCAGCTGTGGTTCACGCCGGGTATCCACGTCTCCTAATATCTTATACCTCCACAGAGTAACCCGGTTTTTCCCTGTTTTTCCCAAAGTCCTTTCTGATAAGTTTTTCTACGACATTGAACCCCCCCATAGCAGTATACAAAAAATACGAGGCGTGTAGTGTTACTAGAGCGTCACTGAAAGTTCCAGGACCTGCCGTACCTTCGTCATCTGCACTCAAAGTTAAGTAAACATGACTTACCTAGCATTTCCTAAAATTTTGTGACATTATTTAACTGTCCTGCACCAATACAGTTAGTTACTGAAGCCATACTTCAGTAAATTGTTCATTTGTCATCAGTGCACATTTGCACTTACCTACAGCTTTAAATTTTGTGAATTTATTTTTGCACTCCTACATTTTAAATTCAGTTTTTTTATTCTGCTTCTTGCACCTCAGTTATTGATTTAAATTGTTCAGTGTTAACCATTTATACATTTACCTCTCACATACAGTTTTCATGTAATTCCTGTGTGTGTTATTTTTTTTAGTTGCACCTGCAAGTTAGCCACAGATTGTTGACACCCTTGCACTGTTTTGTTTGTTAGTTTTCTTTTTCTTTTAATAAGTTAATCTTCAAGTACTTAAGTATTAGTATATTCTACTGCAGTCATACAATCTGTGCCTAGCCCTTTAAAATTTTTTTTTTTTTCTGTTCCCCCATTTATTTGCTCTACATAATTCTATGTTTTATCAGTGAATATTCACCAATGTGCATTGCATTTTGCTATTTTATTATACCCAAGTCATTGAGTGTATTTTGGGAAACCCTGCTTATTTACCATTAATTACCAAAATTCCTTGTGAAGTTAATTAGTTTTGACCTTGAGATTGTGAAAATTTTTTTTCTTTTTTGCCAGTGTACACCCTGTTAACACCAGTTAACCTTTGCCATATTCTTGAATTTAATAATTTGCATTTTTTTTAAATTTTTATTTTGTGTGCAATTATAGCAATTCTGGACAGTGTTTTTTTTCTTCTGTGAGTTTTGGCACTATTTTTCCATACTCTGATATCTTTTTTGTGCCAACTTCCCTTGTGCAAGTGAATTACCCCTTTTTTTTGCATTTCAAATTTGCAACTGCTAGCACCCAAATCTTTTTAAACTGTGCTTGCGCACAGTTTAGTGTTGTGTAGTACCTGATTTATTTTAATTTGTGCAATTTTTGCTCCCAGTGTTTACAGTTCAACTCCTTTTCATAATTTTGTTGCCAGATTCCTGGTGAAATTATTGACTATCCTTAGCTTCTTTTTTGGCACTTCCCTGTAGTACATTCACTTGCTTTACATCTCTCTTTTTGTGTTCAGAGTGTATCATATTTCCCTTTTTATTGTTTTGCTCAAATTATTTCTATCACTAAGCAGTTTACCTAGTACTGTGGTGCTGAGTTCTCTTTGACTCTGTTTTGAATTGTATCCGTGCATACCATTTCTTGCTCTGACCTGTTACCATCTTCGTGACCTACTTGGATTTCAACAATTGACGTCATGACTAAGACACCAGTGGCCATGCCGTTAGTCAAGATCCTTTTGGGTGCAGCAATGGTGCCGCAGCAACGTTGAACACGCGGGCAGGGCATCGAACCCCCAGCGCCCAGTTGGTCAACTTGTGGCTCAAGCCTCGCCACCGTGGCCGGCTCATCGTCATACCTGACCCTTATTTTTGACGGTGTGCAAATAGTTTAGAGCCATGGCTGCAGTCAGTCGAGGCGACTGTTCAGGCTCTTTTTTGATAGCCCAACGGATACACAGTACATTCGTGCTGCTGTTGCGCAGTGGATCTCACCCAGGTGATATAGGTGCCTTTGTGCAGCTCAAGCGCGTTTGTAAGTTTCAGTCTTGGGGTGAACTTAAGGAGGAATTTAGGCGTTATTTTCGGCGTAGTCGCCAACGCCATTACATTGACATCGTTACCAGCGTTTTGGGCCGAATGTCAATACCGGCACGAAAGCCCCTGGCTTGCGTTTGCCCTTTTCGAGCAACCCGCCAGGGACTTTACTGAAGCCGTCAACTCCACTAAGGGGGCCCGGATGGTGATGGCCGTATTGCTATTAAAGACATCATCCCCATGCTGGCTGTCGGCATCATGCGGAGGGATCCCCCCCTAACCTCTGGGCTGCCTTTTGATGCGCTGGGACTCGGCCCTCAGCACGACGTCCGGGTGCATATGACGCCATCGACTCGCTCAAGCCGCCTTCCGAGCAAGGCAAGGTTTTGCCGTTTTGGGCGGATGATCCCCTACCCATCCTTCCAGCGCCGTCCACAGTGACCCCACGGTCGCAGCCGGAAGTCATTTTGCTGCTGCTGTCAGACAGCCAGCCCACAAAGTTTCAAACCCCCAGCCCCACTAACTCGCACCTAAGTAAAAATATTGACCACAGTAACAACCGTTGGTCTCATACAAAAAGGCAGTCATCGACTTCCTGGACCGGGGTGAAACGTCGCCAGCAGACCCACCCCCAACCTCACCCGCTAAGCGTGTAGTGGACTTGTTTCAACTGTGGCAAACGGGGGCACTACCGATCTGAGTGTTACAAACTTAAGTCCCCGAAAAGTAACCGTCACAGCCCCCACGCTCAGTATCAAGGTAACCGTCACGTCCCCATGCCCAGTCTCGCGAGGGAATCTGTGTTTACCACAATACTTCCAGTCATACCTCCCATGAGTGTAACAAGCTGCGAAGTATGCTGACAGCTGAGTGGAGCAAGCAGTCGTCGCGCAATGCACTTTGCTCGTAGAACCCCTTCCACTAGTTGGGGGAAGAGGCGCGTCCGCAAAACCAGCGAAAGACGTAGAAACCCTGTCGGAGTCGCTGTATTCCGTCCCTGTCCGCAATGCTTTCCGCCGCCCGGGGCAGTGATACGCTTGCCGACAGTGAGGAAACCGAGTGTCTTGACGTTTGTTGCTGAGACTCGTACCGTACCTTCCAGGTCGAGCCTCGTCAACAAGTTTTCGAGCCTCGAGCAGCTGTGACTCCGGGGACCTCGTCGGCCTGTCATGCCTTCATGTTCGGTAAGACAACCCATGTGGACCGCTCATCGAGTCCACTGTCCACAATAAGCCTGTTCAGCTTTTCCTAGACACAGGTTCGGTGGTTAACATTGTCCGCTCCACCTTTTTCCGAGACATTGGCCTTCACGCGGCCATGTTGACAGAGCCGTCTGCCATTCAGACCTTGAGAGGAGTCTCAGGTAAACCGCTGACGGTTCGCGGTCGCACAACGCTAGAATTTGTGGTCCAGGGTCACAAGCTGTCCGCAAAATTCTTAGTCGTAGATGGTATTGTTTTCCATGGTGCCTGCTCATAGGGTTCAAACCATGGCAGAAACTTAGGATCGTTTAGATCCAGCTGAGTGGAAAGCGGAATTCAACGGAGTGGATGTGCCCTTTTGGGCGTGCGCTTAGGGTCCACTACGTGCTACTCTGTTCAGAGTATGCACAGTGCCTAGAATCCCTTGGAAACCGGTGGTTTCCATAGCACATTCTCCCCGGGGGTCGGGCTCTCGTCCTGATCGACCTCGTAGTAAGCTCGTTGCCCATCACCTCCTGGCCATCAGTGCATAGTTACCAGTGAAACCAGTCTGGGGACGCCCATCTAACCTTCACTCTAAAATCTGACGCTGTTGTAGAGACCAGCAGTTGTCAAGCCGCAGTATCCCTGTCGGCAGGCGACTGTCTGACTCGTGTCATGGCATCGGCGAGCAGAGTTACTGCTTGTACAAAGTAAAGACGTCACTTTGTCAGCTAACCGCTCACTCCTGTTACGGTGTACGTGAGCAAGAGCTTTTGAAAGGGGACCATGTGCTGGTTGACAACGACACATGCCGATTTAAGGGCCCCTCCCTTGAACCATCCTTGCACACAGTGCAAAATGTGGAAGTTGCAAGTCCTTGTTGTCAACATGCATAGTCGAGAATTTCCCCTGCGGAAGAATACCTCACTTGTCGACCTTGTCAGATTCCCCTCCCGGTGAGAGTGGAGGGTGAAGCCCCAGCTGACTTCCTTGTGAGTGCAGTTTTCCCAGGCGAGTCTGCTGCTGACTCTTCCAACACCCGGCCAGTGCAGGAAAATGATCTAGCTTTGACAGACTATCCTGAAGAGTCCCCAAAACTTCTCCAGGTTCTCAATCGTGCACGTTCTGCAGTTGCACTAGATGGTGAGTCAATGGGTTTGACCCCACTGATCTCTCACCGTATTCCACTTGACAAAGGGACTAAACCCATTTATGTACCTGCGTATCGCCTGCCACATGCGCAAAGAGTCTTCGCCGAAGAACTCATTACACGGATGCCCCCGTGATGGAGTTTTTTGAGGAGTCCCCTTCCCCCTGGAATGCTCCCCCTTTTTCTGGTCCCAAGAAAGACGGAACCTGGCGCCCTGTTATCGATTACAGGAAACTGAATGCATGTTTACCATCCCAGAAACCGTTTTCCATTGCCAGTTCTGAACGACCTGTTGCAGAACATCGGCGTAATAAGGGCTTTTCAACTCTTGATCTTCTTCAAGGGTTCTGGCAGATCCCCCTCGATGATGAGAGTAGAAGAGTTGACAGCTTTCTCTACTCCAACTGGTCATTACCAGTTCAGGAGGATGCCCTTCGGCTTGCGCGGAAGCCAATCACGTTTTTAGTCGTTTGATGACGACAATTTTCCCTACCCTCCTAGGTGGCGCGCTCATGGTCCCACCTGGATGATCTCATAGTCATGTCGCAAGATTTTCCCGTCACATCTTGAGAAACTTGACAGGGTATTGGACAGGGTAGCTCAGGCAAATCTTAAGGTAAGCCTCCAAATGTCATTTCCTCCCGGGAAAGGGAAAAAAAATTTTTTGGGTCACGTAGTAACTCAGAATGGGATAAAGACGGACGAGTCTAAAATCTCGGCCGTGCAGAAATTCCCCAGACCCATGACCCGGGGGATGCAGTCCCGGGCCTTCATTTGGCCTGGCGGGTTTTACCGCACCTTTATCGCAGGTTTCTCCCCCATTGCGGCACCCTGACACGCTTACTCAAGAAGGATGCCCCTTTTGAGTGGACGTGCGATCAGGGAAAGAGCTTTTGTATTCTTAAGAAAAATTAACATCAGCCCCAACCCCCTTTGATTCCTGATTTCACCCAAAGGGATTTACCTTGACGACTGATGCCAGCAAAGTTGGCATCGGTGCAGTCTTGTCACAGGAATCTAATGGTAAGCAACAGCCTATTGCCTATGCTAGCCGTGTTCTTACTAAAGCGGAAATCAATTATTCAGTGCAGAGCTAGAAGCTTTAGCCATTTTATGGGCCCTGAGTCATTTTCGGGATATCATCTATCATTATCCTATCAGATTTATACCCGATATTTACCCTTATTGGCCCTTTTTGCAAATAAGAACCTCTCGGGAAAGCATGCTCGGTGGTCGCTCACGTTCAATGACTACAACCCTGAAATTTGCTATGTCCCAGGTAAGCAAAAAAGTTGTAGCTGACGCCCTGTCGAGACATTAGCATTTTGTGAGTGTCGGGAATTCGTTCTCTGTTGAGGATCTCGAGAGAGCCCAACGACAGGACCCTGTGTGGTCTCCAGTCCTTCGTTTCCTTACCAAGGAGGACGTTGACTTACAGGCAAGTCCCCGTTTCCACTGAAGGATTTAGTGGTCAACCAAGGAGTACTGTGCCGTGTTGCACAGCGGGGGACCCGGCAGAACCGTATACCAACTGGTGATACCAGAGTCCATGATACCAGCTACTCTTAGGTTGTCCCCAATGTCCCAGGTGTAGCGCACCCGGAAGGACCGCAGTATCAAACAGGCACGAATGAAATATTTCTGGCCTAAGATGGCATCGGACTTTTCCAAGCATGTAACCAGTGTGTTGTTTGCCCACAGCACAAGGGTACCATTACAGGTCCTAACCCCATTCTAAAGTATCCCATTACAAAGGAGCCCTGGGAAGAATTCTGTCGACCTGTTGACGAACTTCTCGACTCGGAGAAGGGAAATAAAGCACCTGCTTTTAATGGTAGATAACTTTGACCCGGTACAGTGAATTAGTACCCATCCCTGAAAAAACCGCGGAAACGGTCGCTAGTGCTTTCCGTGAGCATGTTGTTCTTCGTCATACTTGCCCCCCCGTGTCCTCCTGTCAGACAATGGGTCTGAGTTTTTAAATGGCATAATGCAGGATCTTTGCTCCAGATTTAACATCATCAAGGCCAGTAGCTCCACGCCACCCTGCGAGTAATGGTTCTTGCTGAACGTACAAATCGCAAAGTCCTGGAGGTGCTCAGGTAACCGTTAACCAAGTTGTACTACATGGGGATGAGGGTATCCCAGATGTTCAGTGTACATTAAATTCCTCCCTCAACAGCTCGATTTGGTGAGACACCTCATTTGCTTTGTATGGTTTATGACAAGCGCTTACCCTAAGAAATTCTGTTTACTCCACTAGACCTACTTACGATACTGATAACCCAGTTTTAGTAAAGTGAGGACAACGCAGCTTGTCTTCCAGGGGTACGAGAGAACCTTATGAAAGCCACTGATAGGTTCACGTCAGAGCGCAATGCCGCGCCAAGGAAAGCAAAGGGAAACCAGGTTGCAAAGTTATGTTGTCAACCCCGTGCAGACCCCAGGGATGCACAAACTTGTCCCCCAAAATTTGTGGGTCCTTACCGTGTCCTACGACAGCTTCCGTGGCAATAAGTTCGAGGTGAGGGAGATTGTACGGGAACTATCAAGAAGCCCACCTTGATCACATGAAGTATGTGGACCAATGCAGGCCGAAGTAGAGCTGGAGGCGCGTGCGTTGCAACGCCACGATCAGACTAATGTTAGGGACAAACCGTCTATCCTTTCCCCCACACTACTGGTACGGAAGACGGGCCCAGTAAGGCTCCATACTTAGGCCTGCGACCCAGGACAACAGTACATTTCTGTGACATTGACGTACCTACTGACTTGTCCGACTCCCATGCTAGTTTTGCTAATTGTTTGCTTGCGAAATGGGTATAAATGCACAACATTGTATAGCAGTCGATAATAGAGTCAGGGTGGACAACATCATGTAATTATGTAAAAACTTTTTGAAGGGTACCCAGAGTGTAATGAATTCCATGGATTAGTATTATTGTACGTTTTGTGCACCAGTGTTTTTTTAACTAAAGGAAAAAAACCTGTATTACGGTCAGGGCAGTGCTGCCCTCTGAGTTACATGTCACACCTTAGGAAATGCTACTGTCGTCATTGTTTGCAGATGTGAGCGTGCAACAACGTTAGTAGACGAGTGGTCAACTGATGTTCAGCCCTGCGGACAACCTGTATATAGAAGATTTTAGTTCCAGTGCTGACGTCTCCGGGCTCTCTACTCGATGAAACAGCGCGGCAAACCAGTTTTCTCTTCCCCTGGATGGGAGAGTTTTTTTTTGCCTGTTGCATTTTTTTGTCCATTTTTTTATTTTCTAGTGAGCGAAAGCCATCCCTCTCTGGGGGAGCTAGTGTAATTCCTTATAACCTATGGGCCCACCAGTATTGTCGCGTCGGGACGACGCGAGGTGCATGGCCGAGCAAATGTAGACAGCCTGTACTGTCAGAGCACACAGCCTTGCCGTCTGCTCTGACTGTTTTATATTTCGCGGCATTCAGTGCTGCCCTCTGTAGGCCTACCTAGGTCGGTGGGACGCACAGTCCACCCTCTCTCACTCCCCGCCTCGACCGACTTGACGTACACAAGTACTCCCCCCCACGGAGGCTTGCGGTCACTTCCTCACCACTGCCGTTGTGTACTCACTCCTACCCGATTAAAGCCAATCTAGTCCACGGCCGTATCATTGCTACCTACGCTACCTTCATCGGCACTAAACGCTGTTCAACAGCAAGAACAGCAATAACATGTGTTAACCGCTGAACCACCTGCCTCTAATAAGATTCACACAACTAGTTATATTTCTATACACCAGGGGAGGTTATGTGGGCGCCACTGTGACCACAAAAACAGGTTTTTTTCAGACTTGGCTGGAGCACGACACAGTCACGCTGGTTGGAATTGTCTGTAAAAAACTTGCATTTGTGGTCACAGTGGTGGCCCCTGTTTTAACCCCCCTGTTAAAGTGTAGAAATAAACCCAATTAGATGTATTTTATCAAAGCCAGATGGTCCAGTGGTTAGCGCACTGGCCTGTGAGATTTAAAAACCACCTGCCATGGGTTTTGAACACCATGTTCAATGACTTGTTTCCTGCATATTTTGCTTAACATTCAGTGACACATAAAAAACTTGTGGTCATCAACATTATTAAGAAACAATATCATTTTGGTTGTCTTATATTGGACACCATAAGTCACCTCACTCAAAAAAAAGCAACAGTCGTGAAAACTCTTTATTTTAGATTATTGTAAAAAAAATGTATCCCAAAAGAATTTTATGGTGATTTTAAAATGTGAATCAGGATATATATCCTCACCTGATGACACCAAAGTTATTTATATAGATTTCTTTTTCGAGTTCGTTTAAATTTAGGCCTCTCCTGGCAGACTACCAGTGTACACTCTACCTAACCTACTCTCCTGGCAGCCTACCAGTGACACTCTACCCAACCTACTCTCCTGCCAGACTAACCCTGTTTCACTCTACCTAACCTACTTCCTGGCAGCCTACCCGGGACACTCTACCTAACCTACTCTCCTGGCAGCCTACCAGTGTACACTCTACCTAAAACCCACTCTCCTGCCCGACTACCAGTGTACACTCTACCTAACCTACTCTCCGGCAGCCTACCAGTGTACACTCTACCTAACCTACTCTCCTGGCAGCCTACCAGTGTACACTCTACCTAACCTACTCTCCTGCCAGACTACCAGTGTACACTCTACCTAACCTACTCCCTGCCCGACTACCAGTGTACACCTACCTAACCTACTCTCCTGGCAGCCTACCAGTGTACACTCTACCTAACCTACTCTCCTGGAGCCTACCAGTGTACACTCTACCCAACCTACTCTCCTGCCAGACTACCGTGTACACTCTAAACCCAACCTACTCTCCTGCCAGAACTACCCGTGTACACTCTACCTAAAACCCACTCTTTCCCGGCACCTACCAGTGTACACTTACCCTAGCCTACTCTCCTGCCAGACTACCATGTACACTCTACCTAAAACTCTCCTGCCAGACTACCGTGTACACTCTACCTAACCTACTCTCCTGCCAGACTACCATGTACACTCTACCCCAACCTACTCTCCTGCCACCTACCAGTTTTACACTCTACCTAACCTACTCTCCTGCCAGACTACCAGTGTACAAATCTACCTAACCTTTCTCTCCTGCCAGACTACCAGTGTACACTTACCTAACCTAACTCTCCTGCCAGACTACCAGTGTACACTCTACCCAACCTACTCTCCTAGCCAGACTACCAGTGTACACTCTACCTAACCTACTCTCCTGCCAGACTACCCGTGTACACTCTACCTAACCTACTCTCCTGCCAGACTACCAGTGTAAAACTCTACCTAACCTACTCTCTTGCCAGACTACCCGTGTACACTCTACCTAACCTACTCTCCTGCCAGAACTACCAGTGTAAAACTCTACCCAACCTACTCTCCTGCCAGACTACCAGTGTACACATACCTAAAACCCACTCTCCTGGCAGCCTACCAGTGTACACTCTACCTAACCTACTCTCCTCCCAGACTACCAGTGTACACTCTACTAACCTACTCTCCTGCCAGACTACCATGTTACACTCTACCTAACCTACTCTCCTGCCAGACTACCGTGTACACTCTACCTAACCTACTCTCCTGCCAGACTACCAGTGTACACTCTACCCAACCTACTCTCCTGCCGACTACCCGTATACACTCTACCTAACCTACTCTCCTGCCAGACTACCAGTGTACACTCTACCTAACCTACTCTCCTGCCAGACTACAGTGTACACTTACCTAACCTTCCCCCCCCCCCCCGCACGCTACACCTCGGCGCCAGTGTAGTTTTTACTACCGCCAGTAATTTCAGGGTAATTATGTCCTCTTTTTATAAACAATGCAAAAGTACAACACTGTCTAGTTTTCCATTGTCGGGTCCTTACTGCATGACCTGTGGGTCGACCCCTAAATGACCTTATAACCACGACTGACCTTGTGGGTCGACCCCTAGATGACTTAAAACCCCACGACTGACCTTGTGGGTCGACCTCTAGATGAACTTATAACCCATGACTGACCTTGTGACCCCTAGATTGAACTTATAACCCATGACTGATATTGTGCCCCCAGATGAACTTATAACCCATGACTGACCTTGTGACCCCTAGATGACCTTATAAACCCACGATTTGACCTTGTGGGTCGACCTTTTAGATGAACTTTTTAACCCATGACTGACCTTGCGACCCCTAGATGACCTATAACCCATGACTGATCTTGTGACCCCTAGATGAACTTATAACCCATGACTGACCTTGTGGGTCGACCCCTAGATGACCTTAAAAACCCCGACTGACCTTGTGGGTCGACCCCTAGATGACCTTTATAACCCACGACCTGACCTTGTGGGTCGACCCTAGATGACCTTATAACCCATGATTGACCTTGTGGGTCAACCTTTAGATGACCTTAACCCATGACTGACCTTGTGGTCAACCCTAGATGACCTTATAATCCACGCCCTGACCTTGTGACCCCTAGATGAACTTATAACCCCATGACTGACCTTGTGACCCCAAGTTTAAAACTTATAAACCCATGACTGCCCCTTTGTACCCTAGATGAACTTAAAACCCATGACTGATCTTGTGACCCCTAGATGAACTAATACCCATGACTGATCTTGTGACCCCAGATGAACTTAAACCCCATGATGACCTTGTGGGTCAACCCCTAGATGACCTTATAACCCACGACTGATCTTGTGACCCTAATGAACTTATGCCCCATAAATTTAAACCTTGTGCCCCCTAGATGAACTTATAACCCATGACTGACCTTGTGGGTCAACCCTAGAGACCTTAAAAAACCACGATGACCTTGTGACCCTAGATGAGCCTACTAGACTGGAAAAATACACTAGACCTCATCTTCACTAACAATGATGATCTGATAAAAAATATCACCATATCAAAAACAATATACTCAGATCACAACATAATTGAGGTTCAGACATGTATCGTGGAGCCCCAGACCGACATAATGGACTAGTCACGAGGAGAAATTCACCAAATTCAACTTCAATAACAAAAACATAAAGTGGGACCAAGTAAACCAAGTCCTAAACCGATATAAGCTGGGAAGATATACTAAGCAACACAGACCCAAACTTATGCCTAGAACAGATTAACTCGGTGGCACTCGATGTATGCACAAGATTTTATCCTCTAAGAAAAAGGAGGAGCAGATGTAAAATAGAAAGAGACAGGCGCTCCCTTTACAGGCGACGGAAAAGAATAACAGAGGGGCCTAAAAGAGGTAAATTTATATCTGAAATGCGTGGGGAGACACGGGTCAGAGAAATAGCAAGCATCGAACTTAAGCTAAAAAAATCCTTTAGGAGCCCAGGAATCGCGGGAAGAACTAAAACCCAAAAAATGAAATCGAAAGAAACCAAAGTATTTCTTCTCCTATGCCAAATCAAAATCGAGAACAACGCCCAGTATTGGGCCCCTACTTAAACAAGATGGGTCCTACACAGATGACAGCAAGGAAATGAGTGAGCTACTCAATCCCAATATGACTCATTTTTTTAGCAAGCCGCTAACCAGACTGAGAGTCGAAGATCAAATTAATTTTTTATGAGAGAGCCACAAATTTGATTAACACAAGCCTATCCGATGTTATCCCGACGCCAAAAAGACTTCGAACAGGCGATAAATGACATTTCCCATGCACTCTGCCCAGGGCCAGACTCATGGAACTCCGTGTTCATCAAGAACTGCAAGAAGCCCCTATCACGAGCCTTTTCCATCCTAAAGGAGGGGAGCATGGACACGGGGTCGTCCCCCAGTTACAAAAAACAACAGACATAGCCCCACTCCACAAAGGGGGCAGTTAAAGCAACAGCAAAGAACTACAGACCAATAGCACTAACAACCCATATCATAAAAAATCTTTGAAAGGGTCCTAAGAAGCAAGATCACCACCCATCTAGAAACCCATCAGTTGCAAACCAGGGCAACATAGGTTTAGAACAGGTCGCTCCTGTGTGTCTCAATATTGGATCACTACGACAAGGTCCTAAATGCACTAGAAGACAAAAAGAATGCATTTTGTAATATATACAGACTTTGCAAAAGCCTTCGACAAGTGTGACCATGCGTAATAGCGCACAAAATGCGTGCTTAAAGGAATAACAGAAAAAGTCGGTCGATGGATCTATAATTTCCTCACTAACGAACACAGAGAGTATCGTCAACAGAGTAAAGTCCGAGGCGCTACGGTGAAAAGCTCTGTTCCACAAGGCACAGTACTCGCTCCCATCTTGTTCCTCATCCTCATATCGGACATAGACAAGGATGTCAGCCACAGCACCGTGTCTTCCTTTGCAGATGACACCCGAATCTGCATGACAGTGTCTTCCCATTGCAGACACTGCAAGGCTCCAGGCGGACATCAACCAAATCTTCAGTGGGCGCGGGAAAACAATATGAAGTTAAAACGATGAGAAATTCAATTACTCAATATGGTAAACATGAGGAAATTAAATCTTCATCAGAGTACAAAACAAATTCTGGCCACAAAACAGAGCAAAAACACCAACGTCAAAGACCTGGGAGTGATTATGTCGGAGGGGGTCTCACCTTCAAGGACCATTTAAAATTTTATCAATCGCATCTGCTAGACAAATGACAGGAAGGATATGAGAACCTTGAAAACTAGGGAGGCCCAAACCCATGATGACACTCTTCAGGTCACTTGTTTCTATCTAGGCTGGGTATTGCTGCACCTAACTGCACCTTTCAAGGCAGGTGAAATTGCCGACCTAGAAAATGTACAGAGAACTTTCACGGGGCGCATAACGGGGATAAATCATCTCAATTACTGAGAGCGCTTGAGGTTCCTAAAACCCGTATTCCCTGGAACGCAGGGGGGAGAGATACATTGATTATATAACCTGGAAAAAACCTAGAGGGGCTAGTACCGAACTTGCACACGAAAATCACTCACTACGAAAGCAAAAGACTTGGCAGACGATGCACCAACCCCCCCAATGAAAAGCAGGGGGGTTTTTCACTACCCCGTTAGAGACCCAAACAATAAGTGCAGGGGCCCCAGACTGTTCAACTGCCTCCCAGCACACAAAGGGGATTTCCAACAGACCCCTGGGCCCTCTTTAAGCGGCACTGGAAAAAGCAACCCCAAATCAGTTTTCCCGATCCCCAAAAGGGTGTGGGCTCAAATTTTTGGTTTTTCGTGCAGCCCAAACATAAGGGTCTGACCACCGGAACCTGGGCCAGACAGGGGCCCCAGGGGCGTTGACCCCCGGGAAATTTTTCTCCAGGTAAACTCCAGTAATACTGATCTTGGACCCAAGATGAACTTAAACCCATGACTGAATCTTTTTACCCCCCAATGAAATTATTAAACCCCGGGCTGACCTTTTTGGTTCAACCCTAGATGCCTTTTAATCCACAACTGACCTTTTTCCCAAAATGAACCCTTTTAAAACCCCTGACTGCCCCTTGGACCCCTAAATTTAACTTATAAACCCCGACTGACCTTGTGACCCCTAGATGAAAATTAAAAACCCCTACTGATCTTGTTTACCCCAAAAATTAACTTAACCCTGCTGATCTTGTGAAACCCCCAATGAACTTATAACCCATTACTGACCCCTTTTGGGTCAAACCCCTAATTCCCCTTTTAACCCCGCGACCTTTTGACCCCCAGATGACCCTTTTAAAACCCCACACTGACCTTGTTTACCCTAGATGAACTTATAACCCTGACTGACCTTGTGACCCCTGATGAACTTATAACCCATGGAAATGATCTTTTGACCCCAGATGAACTTATAACCCACGACTGACCTTGTGACCCCAAAATTTAAAAAATTAATTTTTAAAAACCCCTGACTGACTTTGTGAAAACCCAGATGACAAATTAAACCCCTGACTGATCTTTTGGGCCCCCCAATGAAAATTATAACCCATGACTGAACCCTTTTGGGTCGACCCCCGATGAAACCCTTTTAACCCACGAATCACCTTTAACCCCTAGATGAAAATTATAATCCATGACTGACCTTTTGGGTCCGAACCCTAGATGACCTGATAACCCACGACTGACCTTGTGACCCTAGATCCCCTTATAACCCACGACTGACCTTGTGACCCCTAATGAACTTATAACCCATGACTGACCTTGTGGGTCAACCCCTAGATGACCTTATAACTCACGACTGACCTGTGACCATAGATGAACTTATAACCCATGACTGACCTTGTGACCCTAGATGAACTTAAACCCTGAATGACCTTGTGACCCCTAGATGAACTTATAAAACATGACTGACCTTGTGACCCCTAATGAACTTATAAACCATGACTGATCTTGTACCTTTAGATGAACTTATACCCATGACTGAACTCGTGGGGCGACCCCTAGACGACCTTATAACCCATGATTGACCTTGTGGGTCAACCCCTAGTGACCTTATAATCCACGATTGACCTTGTGACCCCCAGATGAACTTATAACCCATGACTGACCTTGTTGACCCCTAGATGAACTTTTAAACCCATGATTGACTTTGTGACCCCTTGATGAACTTATAACCCATGACTGACCTTGCGACCCTAATAACTTATAACCCCCGACTGATCTTGTGACCCTAGGGGAACTTATAACCCATGACTGACCTTGTGGGTCAACCCCTAGATGACCTTATAACCACGACTGATCTTGTGACCCTTAGATGAACTTATGACCCATTTCCTGATCTTGTGACCTCTAGATGAACTTATAACCCTTGAACTGACCTTGTGAGTTTAACCCCTAGATGAAACCTTATAACCCACGAGACTGACCTTGAAAACCCTAGATAACTTATAACCCATGACTGACCTTGTAACCCCTAGATAAACTTATAACCCATGACTGACCTTGTGACCCCTAGATGAACTTATAACCCATGACTGATCTTGTGACCCTAGATGAACTTATAACCCATGACTGATCTTGTGACCCCCAGATGAATTTATAAAACCCATGACTGACCTTGTTGGGGCAACCCCTAGATGACCTTATAACCCACAACTGACCTTTTGACCCTAGATGAACTTATAACCCATGACTATCTTGTGACCCCTAGATGAACTTTTAACCCATGACTGACATTGTGGGTCACCCCCAGATGTCCTTATAACCCACGACTGACCTTGTACCCTAATGAACTTATAACCCATGACTGACCTTGTGACCCCTAGATGAGCTTATAATCCATGACTGATCTTGTGACCACTAGATGAACTTATAACCCACGACTGACCTTGTGACCCTGATGAACTTATAACCCAATGACTGACCTTGTGACCCCTAGATGAACTTATAACCCATGACTGATCTTGTGACCCATAGATAACTTATAAACCCAAAACTGTATTTGTGGGTCGACCCCTAGATGACCTTGTAACCCACGACTGACCTTGTGACCCCTAGATGAACTTATACCCATGACTGACCTTGTGGGTCGACCCCTAGATGTCCTTATTTAAACCCCCGACTGACCTTGTGACCCCTAGATGAACTTATAACCCATGACTGACCTCGGACCCCAAGATGAACTTATAACCCATGACAGATTTTTGACCCCTAGATGAACTTTTAACATATGACTGACCTTGTGGTTGACCCTAGATGAACTTAAAAACCCATGACTGAACTTGTGACCCCAGATGAACTTATAACCCATGACTGACCTTGTACCCCTAGAGAACTTATAACCCATGACGGACCTTCATAACCAAGGTGAACTTGTAACCCATGACTGACCTTCATGACCAGGTGAACTTGTAAACCATGACTGACCTTTTTCATTACCAAGATAAACTTATAAAACCCCTGACTGACCTTCATGACCAAGATAAACTTATAACTTGTGAGCGACCTTCCTCATGAGCCCTGGATAACCGAGAGTGGATGACCAACGGCAGTCAGGCCCCCGACCTCACTATCATCCAACAACCCAAGAGACACACAAAGTGTAATCAACACTCTCAAGAGTCACAGGAGCTGTAGATCAACACTCTCAAGAGTCACAGGAGCTGTAGATCAACACTCTCAAGAGTCACAGGTGCTGTAGATCAACACTCTCAAGAGTCACAGGTGCTGTAGATCAACACTCTCAAGAGACACAGGTGCTGTAGATCAACACTCTCAAGAGTCACAGGGAAATGTAGATCAACACTCTCAAGAGTCACAGGAGCTGTAAAATCCCAACACTCCAAGAGTCCACAGGTGCTGTAGATCAACACTCCTCAAGAGTCACAGGACCTGTAGATCAACCACTCTCAAGAGTCACAGGAGCTGTAGATCAAAACACTCTCAAAGTCCAGGTGCTGTAGATCAACACTCTCAAGAGACACAGGAGCTGTAGATCAACACTCTCAAGAGTCACAGGAACTGTAGATCAACACTCTCAAGAGTCACAGGTGCTGTAGATCAACACTCTCAAGAGTCACAGGTGCTGTAGATCAACACTCTCAAGAGTCACAGGAGCTGTAGATCAACACTCTCAAGAGTCACAGGAGCTGTAGATCAACACTCTCAAGAGTCACAGGTGCTGTAGATCAACACTCTCAAGAGTCACAGGTGCTGTAAGATCAACACTCTCAAAGACACAGGTGTTGTAGATCAACACTCTCAAGAGACACAGGTGCTGTAGATCAACACTCTCAAGAGTCACAGGAGCTGTAGATCAACACTCTCAAGAGTCACAGATGCTGTAGATCAACACTCTCAAGAGTCACAGGTGCTGTAGATCAACACTCTCAAGAGTCACAGGTGCTGTAGATCAAACACTCTCAAGAGTCAAAGGAGCTGTAGATGAACACTCTCAAGAGTCACAGGTGCTGTAGATCAACACTCTCAAGAGTCACAGGAGCTGTAGATCAACACTCTCAAGAGTCACAGGAGCTGTAGATCAACACTCTCAAGAGTCACCCGGTGCTGTTTGATCAACACTCTCAAGAGTCACAGGTGCTTTTAGATCAACACTCTCAAGAGACACAGGAGCTGTAGATCAACACTCTCAAGAGACACAGGTGCTGTAGATCAACACTCTCAAGAGTCACAGGAGCTGTAGATCAACACTCTCAAGAGTCACAGGTGCTGTAGATCAACACTCTCAAGAGTCACAGGTGCGTAGATCAACCCCTATCAAGAGTCACAGGGGGTGTAGATCAACACTCTCAAGAGTCCAGGTGCTGTAGATCAACACTCTCAAGAGTCACGGTGCTGTAGATCAACACTCTCAAGAGTCACAGGTGCTGTAGATCAACACTCTCAAGAGTCACAGGAGGTGTAGGTCAACACTCTCAAGAGTCATAGGTGCTGTAGATCAACACTCTCAAGAGTCACAGGAGGTGTAGATCAACACTCTCAAGAGTCACAGGTGCTGTAGATCAACACTCTCAAGAGTCACAGGTGCTGTAGATCAACACTCTCAAGAGTCACAGGTGCTGTAGATCAACACTCTCAAGAGTCACAGGTGCTGTAGATCAACACTCTCAAGAGTCACAGGTGCTGAAGATCAACACTCTCAAGAGTCACAGGAGCTGTAGATCAACACTCTCAAGAGTCACAGGTGCTGTAGATCAACACTTTCAAGAGTCACAGGTGCTGTAGATCAACACTCTCAAGAGTCACAGGTGCTGTAGATCAACACTCTCAAGAGTCACAGGTGCTGTAGATCAACACTCTCAAGAGTCACAGGAGGTGTAGATCAACACTCTCAAGAGTCACAGGTGCTGTAGATCAACACTCTCAAGAGTCACAGGAGCTGTAGATGAACACTCTCAAGAGTCACAGGTGCTGTAGATCAACACTCTCAAGAGTCACAGGAGCTGTAGATCAACACTCTCAAGAGTCACAGGAGCTGTAGATCAACACTCTCAAGAGTCACAGGTGCTGTAGATCAACACTCTCAAGAGTCACAGGTGCTGTAGATCAACACTCTCAAGAGACACAGGACCTTAGATCAACACCATCTCAAGAGACACAGGTGCTGTAGATCAACACTCTCAAGAGTCACAGGAGCTGTAGATCAAACACTCTCAAGGTTTACAGGTGCTGTAAATCAACACTCCAAGAGTCAAAAGGTGCTGTAGAATCAACACTCTCAAGAGTCACAGGAGCTGTAGATCAACACTCTCAAGAGTCACAGGTGCTGTAGATCAACACTCTCAAGAGTCACAGGTGCTGTAAATCAACACTCTCAAGATCACAGGTGCGTAGATCAACACTCTCAAGAGACACAGGTGCGTAGATCAACACTCTCAAGAGTCACAGGGGCTGTAGATCAACAAATCTCAAGAGTCACAGGTGCTGTAGATCAACACTCTCAAGAGTCACAGGTGCTGTAGATCAACACTCTCAAGAGTCACAGGAGGTGTAGATCAACACTCTCAAAAGTCACAGGTGCTGTAGATCAACACTCTCAAGAGTCACAGGAGCTGTAGATCAACACTCTCAAGAGTCACAGGTGCTGTAGATCAACACTCTCAAGAGTCACAGGAGCTGTAGATCAACACTCTCAAGAGTCACAGGAGCTGTAGATCAACACTCTCAAGAGTCACAGGTGCTGTAGATCAACACTCTCAAGAGTCACAGGTGCTGTAGATCAACACTCTCAAGAGTCACAGGTGGTGTAGATCAACACTCTCAAGAGTCACAGGAGCTGTAGATCAACACTCTCAAAAGTCCCCAGGTGCTGTAGATCAACACTCTCAAGAGTCACAGTGCTGTAGATCAACACTCAGAGTCACAGGCGCTGTAGATCAACACTCTCAAGAGTCCCCGGTCTGTAGAAAACAACATCCAAGAGTCACAGGACCTGTAGATCAAACCTCAAGAGTAAGGAGCTGTAGATCAACCTCTCAAGATCAAGGTTGCTGTAGATCAACACTCTCAAAAAGCCGGTGCTTAATCAAAACCCCTCAAGGACAAGGTGCGAGATAAACCTCTCAAGAGCACAGGTGCTGTAGATCAACACTCTCAAAGTCACAGGGGCTGTAGATCAAACTCTAAAAAGTACGATCTGTAGAACAACAAACCCCAAGAGTCACAG
>NW_026477760.1:0-10169 GCF_026875155.1 Cherax quadricarinatus
CTCCTAGGACACGTGCTGCCAAGGGTCGTGGAGACATAATCGACAGGTCCTTCTCTGGCCGGCATAGTGCACAAAGATCTGCGTCCTGTAACATGACGTCTTGTAGCATGACGTAGGACGGTATAGGCCTAGCCAACGTCATTTTGAGGGTATAAGAACCCTCAGGTCGTCCCTCGTATGGCCCATCTTTCCATACTCCCATCGTAGCTGAATGAACTTTACCATAACTGTTGAAGACCTCCTGTATACTATACGCAGTCGCCTCGAAAGGGACGTTTCTCACCTTCACCCACGTATAGTACCTAGATACGTCGTGCAAGACGACGTCCACTGCCGAGTTCACAGTCACCTTCCTCTCCTGGTACTCGTCAACAAGTCTGTCGTAGACGCCGGTACGATTCAGTTTCAGGAATACTCTGGTCATCCCATTTAAGGCTACACCATATACTTCATTGTTGGGGACACCATAGACGTCTCTGATGATGGCGGGTAGCAATGTATTCATCGTTTCTCCAGTGAGCGTGCCACGTACCAGCTGTATACAAACAGTGTTGATCCGCTGACCCACTCGATACGCCATTTTGCCTTCCAGTTGCTAAAGGTCACCACCAGAGGGCAGGTGTAACTACTAGGCGTGCGTCCTCTCTCCCCGGAGGTCGAGAGACGAATTCTGGGTGTTAGTACACTGAGCCAGCAGTTAGTTGGTGCCTCGGTGTTGGTACTCTGAGCCAGCCTGGATGTTAATACCCTGACCTAGCATTAAGTACCTTGGTGTTATTACAATAACCTAGCAGGAAGTAGGTACCTGGATGGTAGTCGACTGGTGTGGGTGGCATCATGGGGGACAAGATTGAAGGACCACAATGGAAATAAGCCAGACAATCCTCGATGACACACTGACATTATTAGGTTATTGTAGGCGGCTAACCCTCCCTACCCTGGGTTACCCTGGGCGGTTAACCCTCCCCAGGGTTAAAAATCTTAAGTAAGTAAGTAAGTTTACTCAGGTATACACAAATACAGTTACATAGATTATCATACCTAGCAGCGTATGTGTAGAGAACCTGGGATAACCCAAAAAAGCCAGAGTGACTTATTTCCATTGGGGTCTTATCAAACAAAATATATATCTCTCTTATTTTAATTTCCTTGATCTATGTCTAGCATACTCAAGTATGCTGGTGGCTTTACTTGCCCTTAACGATATCATATAACATATAAATCTCACAAAGTTTACTATTCAAAGGAATAAATATTTGTATTAGTTTCACCAAAATTATTTGAGTTTTCTTTAAAGAAAAACAACAAAAAACGGAATTTTTCTTTGTATAACTATAACAATTTTCTTAACTTGTATAGCCAAGGAATCTCGAGTGATACAAAAATATACATATATATCTTCATTATTAACACCAAGGAAAAATAAAACAATCTGTTTGATTAAGATTTATTTAAACCATTTATTTCTATTGCATTTATGGTTTAGTTAGATTTATATATACAGCTTAAACTATAATAATGTTTTATAATTAATGAATAAAGATTTTCATTAGCCAACAAACGGGTGTTTTTTGTTAATATATAATTTACATTGCAAATAAAATCAATTACACTTATAAAATGACACAAAGTGTAAACGTTTGAACGTTTTATGGGGAAAAAATCGATTCTGGGACCTCAATCACTATGTTTGAAGTGACTAAGTAAGTTTATTGAGGTATACACAAATACAGTTACATACATTATCATACATAGCAGTACATGTGTAGAGAACCTAGGATAACCCAAAAAAAGTCAGAATGACTTATTTCCACTGGGTTCCTTTGTGACCGCAGTCCGAGGACAGAAACGTATCCAATAACATGTCCTGAAAAAAAAAACACGGAACGGGTGGGGTTTTGAACCCATGGCAAGTGAGACCTCAAACCCCAGGCCAGTGTGTTGGTTTGAAGTCCGTTTTATTACGATTTCGTGAGACAAAATGTCCTGCTTCCTGCACTCTGTTGTTTTTGGAAATTATTGGTCAGTATCGAATATCTTTATTACCAAGATCAGGTGTATTAAATTACTTAGTCTATATAGCGAAGGTGTAAATAACAACGTAACTACCCTGTGACTTACCATAAACTCTGTAATAAATAAATATCCATCACAAGAGGCGATGTTGAAGTTGATAAATAATCCTCATGTCGAACATGTGGATACAGTCAACTATTTTACTAAGCGCCTCTAAATAAATTAATTTTATATAAATAAGATTGAAAAGGTGTACATGAAGAGGCCTTCATAGTACGCGATGTTGAATTTCGTGTGCACTCTATCAATCGCATTTAAAAAAAATCGTACTCTAGAGAATTTCCCGTTTATCTTTTTCATCAACTGTAGTGCTGAAATTCATGGTATTGATCATCTCAGGGGATGGCAGTGATGTCCACAGCTATGGACTCCATGCCGCACTCATCAGTACCTCGTCTAATCCTGAAGTAGCCTCCTCTCCCCAGGCAGCACCCCAGGAGTTCTTCACCGTCCAGAACTTCTCCCCAGTGCTCTCCTCCACACCGTATCCTACCAGTAGCACTGCGTGGTTCACCTCCTGCATGTTTAAGTCACGATTTTAATCTGAGCTTTCAACACCATTCAGTATACATTACGAGACACACATATTCAGTATAATAATAATAATAATAATAATAATAATAATAATAATAATAATAATAATAATAATAATAATAATAATAATATTAATAATATTAATAATAATAAAAGTCAACAAGCAGAATTGTATTATATTATTGATGGTATACAATATCGATAAGTTTATGAGACGCATGAGCAACACTTGGGTGTTTTTACTGACGAAACACTACGCCTGTGCAGCAGGCTTTTCGGTCGAATACAGGCAAGTATAACACTGGAGACAGCAGAAGTGGTATTGAGGTGATCAGTCTGGTCATTCATTGGTGACTGAGGGACTGATCACCTAAAAACCGCTTCTACTGCCTCCAGTGTTTCACTCTATTCGACTGACAAAGCTTGTTGAGCAGGCGAAACGTTTCGACAATAAAGATACTGAAGTCTTGCACATTTCTCTTATTCATGTATCAGAAATATACTGAAGGAAAACGTCATATTACACAAGATACGAGAAAACTTACTACAAAGGGATTGAATTGATTCTTGAAGGATGTGTGGTGGTAAATGCCGCCGCTGTAGCTGGAGAAGTCATCGTAGACCATGTAGGAGACAGAGAGTGGCCCATTCTCCACCAGGGTGACCAGCATCAGTTCCTCATTGCAGGCACCGTAATATCCACCAACATACTCGTATTCACTGACATAGGTACGACCGCAGCTCATGTCAGTGCTGCATGGGTCGTCCTGTGGGGGATCAGTGGACAGTGTAAGTATTAATGAAGTATCAGTAGCTAGCACAAGTAATAACAAAGTCTAAGTAGTTATAATAAGTGTCCTCTATTTATCTACCTGTAAACTGGTAGCTAGACGCTAGTCGATGGTTGTATGTGGTATCATGAGGAGTGTTTGTATACCCTTGGGCTGAGCTTTGAAGTAAGATGAGGTATGATAACTCATCGTATCCTCTGAATTCAGTGGTATTACACAATGTGTAAAAGAGGGTGAAACGAGAGGTAACTTTATTAAGGAAAACTTTACCTCATTATGGGCTTTATCACTCTAACATTCAACCCGCCGGGGCTTTATCAATCTAACGCTTAGGTCACCAGAAGTTTTATCAATCTAACGTTTAGGTCACCAGAAGCTTTATCAATCTAACGTTTAGGTCACCAGAAGCTTTCTCAATCTGTTTAGATCACCAGAAGCTTTATCAATCTAACGTTTAGATCACCAGAAGCTTTATCAATTTAACGTTTAGGTCACCAGAAACTTCATCAATCTAACGTTCCGCTCACCAAGAGCTTTATTTCATTGATAAACGCCTAGTGGGAGAAATAATTGCTTAATATAGTTAACCAACTTTACACATTTCTTTCCCTTGTATACTTCTCCGTATGATATACCTTATTCATTACATAAGCATACCTTTCCTGTGTAGGGGTTACACTCTTCTTCTACAACTCCCTGGTCCTGGGCATAGCGTCCAGCTATGAGGTAGTTGAAGCCTCCAGCACAACCCTGCGACAGTACCGAGCAGGACACCACGTCCTGAAAACATTAGTAGCGATAGTTACAGAGGCGTCCTGAAGATAGATGTTTAGTAGCGGTATTTACAGAGGAGTCCTGAAGATAGTAGAGATTGTTGTGATATTACAGTGGAGTCCCGATAGCAGTAAAGATAGTTATGATATTTACAGGTGTGAACTGAATGGAGTATAGTAACATAGGGGTCCTGGGGGAGAAGAAATAGTTGTGCTAATTACAAAGTTGTCCGGAAGGTAGTAGATGCGATAGTTACAAATGCGTCATAGGGAACCCCTTTTTTTTAATACTCGATGATTTTGACAAAACTAATTAATTCTACGTTTATTTACCCATGGTAATAAGACAACAATGTAGTTACTTGGAATATTTACAATGGGTCATGACATTTCTGTGTAGAGTTTCGGAGGATCAAGTCAATCGTGTTACAAACATTTTATATCTTGTAAGATAGCTTAGCGGTGGGAGTCACGTCTCTGATCACCCAGGCCCGGAGATAAAGTCTCCAGCCGGAAGGAATAAAAATAATCCCGTACCTGTGTAAGAAGACATCCTGGCGCTGGTTGCGTGTGGCTATCTCAGTCGGGGCCTCTCACCTGTCCCATAGAACCGAAGGTGTAACAGGACCCGCAACCGCCCTGGTCTCTGACCGCTGCCACGTAGTTCTCACCGTCCACGTCCCTCCAGTCGAAGTTCTCGGCAGAAGGGCGGCTCGGGCTTCTGCTCTGGAGTAGCTGGAGCAGGCGTTGGTCGCTGCGTCAACACTGAGCCAGGTCCACCCAGGCGCTGAATCATCTCAGTGGGTGTACCTACACAGGGCGGTGCATATGAGGTTAGGGCAAGAGTAGCGTCTAACGTTCAGCAAATTAAGGTTCGAGCTTAATATGGTTTAACAATAATAATAAATTCACCTGAGATTACTTGGAATTAGCGCTGTCACACATTTATTAACAGATTCTCGAGACTCAAACATTTTTGTGTTCTAACTCAGGAATTATCCGCACAAATCACGATATTATAGTGATCTGGTACTAACTTCTCGTGTTGTGGATAAGCCTTAGCTGTCCAGGAGCTCTGAGCTGAGTTAATCTTCTTGATCATCTCATGGTCGTTCTGTACTGCTTGCTCAGCTCTGACTGAGGTAATGTCAGTTTCCTTGTTTTCCTGGGGACCACCTGGAAATATTATTCAAAAACACTTGGTTAATTGGGTTTATAGCCTATAAACGAGGGTCATGTCACCTATTCACCGCTAGCCAAGAATACTTCAATTCATAAAAATGGTTAGTCAAGCAAATTCTCAAAATATATATTTTGTGAAATACCTCTCGGCGTCCTGTGAGAAAGACTTTAAGCAGTAAAGACTTTTATTTCACGATATTTGTCTACAGTGATGAGTTACAATTTAGGTCAAAGCACAGCGAGTGTTACTAAATGTTACAAGTCTAGAGAGGTTTTATATGCGATATAAAGATATAATATTAATGGAATACAATAATGTGTGAACTCCTTGAGTCACTACGGCTGCCCATTTAAGATGGGCGATCATAGTACCCATCTAAGATGAATCTAAGATGAGCAACATTTTATGGGAAAGAAGGTAAATTTTTTTAAATATATTCAGTAGCTTACCTCTTCATTTTTCTGGGAACTGAAACAAGACCAGTTTCTGATGGTCTTGTCTCTGGACCAGCCGTTGGAGGTGCGGTCACAGTAAGACACTGAGGAGTCCCAGTCTCCTTCAAATGCTGAGAAGGCGAAGTACGACCTCTCATTGATGTTCACCTGTAATGATGAGCCTAGCTACACTTGGGTCTCTCACGCATACGACAAAATGTTTAGGACATTGATATTTAATGTCTTTGTTTCAGTTTGTTATAAATGACACAGTACTCTCCTTGAAGCCCTGATTGTAGACCATAGTCTAAGTTCTCTACTTTTCGAACTCAATGATGCAGTACTTACTTCGAAGCCTTGGTTGTAGATCATGGTCCATGTTCCCTGGTTACCCAACTCATCAGTAGCAGTGTTGGGGAAAGCTGAGGGTGAAGTTCTTGATGTGGATGATGGGACCCAGAGTATCACAGTTGATGGCGTGGTCACCAGTTCGTTCTGTCTCAAAGACAGTCCACGAACCAATAATGTCTTCATAGAGGCAGTTGGCGGGTGTATCTGCCAGGCCTGCCACCACGCAACACAACAACACAATTCCTGACTTGAAAAAAAAAGGAAAACTTATATCCCTGTTCTGTATCCTTTCTAAGTGCTCAAGCCACCTCAACCCATCTTCAGTCCCTTGAATTATACCTTTGATAACCCCCCCCCCCACCGTATTCTAATTTCTTGGTTACTAATTCTCTACATAATATTCACACCACACGTTCTCAAGCATGACATCCCTATGTCCTCCAGCCTCCTCTTCATTACAGGTTTTAAAACCATTGCCTTGTACCCATATGATTTTTTACACACCGGCCATATCCTACCGAGGCATAGTGACCTAAAAAGAAAAACGAAAGTTATCATTTTTAAATTTAGTAATTTATACAGGCGGAGTTATTAGCCTTTTTCCCGGCATTTTAGTCACCTCTTATGACACTCATGGCTTGCAGAGGAAGAATTCTGTTCCAGTTCCCCATGGACATAAGAGGAAATAAAGAAGAACAAGAACTATTAAGAAAATAGAAGAAAACCAAGAGGGTTGTGTATATACATGCGTGTACATGCATGTGTAGTGTGACCTAAGTGAAAGTAGAAGTAGTAAGATATACCTGGTATCCCGCATGTTTATGAGACAAAAAAGACACCAGCAATCCTACCATCATGTAAAACAATTACAGGTTTCCGTTTCATACTCACTTGGCAGGACGGTAGTACCTCCCTGGGTGGTTGCTGTCTACCAACCTACTACCTATTACCCATGTAAATGTTGGCACCATATACTCTGGTACATTCCCCTTTTTTTTGCCTCCATAAACACATATCTTTCTACAATTGCCTCAAGACACCCTGGTTCACTTCGTCTTTCATAGGTCCATCTGCCGATGGACATGTACTGATGCTTGTGGGACACAACTAGTCGCAGATTCAGATGAGGAATTTTTTTCCTCTTATCTCACACAAAACATGTACATTAATATTTTACCTTTAAGTCCACTATGTTTTATACTTTTAAGAATAGTTTTCAATATTATTATTGTTATTATTATTATTATCAGGCGGGGTAGGGGTCGGCCTAGGAAGGGTTGGAGGGAGGGGGTAAAGGAGGTTTTGTGTGCGAGGGGCTTGGACTTCCAGCAGGACATGCGTGAGCTGTTGATAGGAGTGCATGAGACAAATGGGTTTTTAATCTTGACGAGCTGTTGGAGTGTCTAGCAAAGTAACATTTCTAGTGAAGGAAGGTTCAGGGAACCGGCAGGCCGGAACTGGATCCTGGATGGAAGTACAGTGCCTGCACTCTGAAGGAGGGGTGTTAAGTTGCAGTTTAACTGTAGTGTAAAGCACCCTTCTGGCAAGACAGTGATGGAGTGAATGATGGTAAAGTTTTTATTTTACGGGCCACCCTGCTTGGTGGGAATCAGCCAGTGTGTAATAATAATAATAATATTATCCATCATCCAGAAAAGTTGCTAGAAAAAACCCTGTAACATTCATGTAACATTAAATCAAACTCTCACACTCTGACACTGTAACACAGTAAAAATACTTACCCAACAGATGTTTATTCAATGCTGTTTGACTGTCTGCTCCTCCTTTATAACACCAACGCTTTCTGTCCCCGTGCTCCTCCTTACACTCCTTTATCACCCCACTCATCCCCTCTTCATCCCACTCCCTCCCTGGTGAGCTCACCAGCAACATGAATGTGGGAGGCAGCAGGTGTCTGCTGGTGAGGTAGCGGGTCACCCACATCTCTTCACCTGCTTGTTATCTCGTGTGAATGTATTACTAAGCATGACCTGATATTCTTTGATTTCCAAAATGTTTCGCTCACAAAACTGTTTCATCAGTTGTTCAGCATTAATGAGACGTCTAAATCTTCAGACCCTCAATATTAAGATATCAAAAAATCGCTTTCAGCAGAGTAAACCAATACACAATGTTTCGCTCAATGGAGATTTTTTTTATAAGTCATATTTACTTGTAGAAAAAAGTTACCCTAATTAAAAGAAAAAAATTTTTTGAAGCTGCCATGTTCCCATTTTTTTTTTTTTTTTTTTGCACTTCGTACCACAGTAGATTCATATCTTGGAAAAACCCATCACACTGGGCTAGGAGTGTCAGTCTCGTGTGTTACGGCTGAGAATACTCACACATGGTTGCTCATATATATATAGAAATATAACTGGTTATAAAAATGTAAGTTGTAAGCCCTGATTATATATATACAGAAGCATCGCAGTTAGTGTATCAGTCCCAAGAACTAGGCTGACGAGTCGTACTCAAACTCTGAGAGCCATGATTGTAGGCTACGATGAGTATTGTGAAACGTTTCGAGTGGATATAAGTGAAATATTCTTTTGACTGACTTTATCTCTAGCCTGTGGACTAATTTTTATCTAGGGTCCGTTGACGGACTTCAATTTCAGAAACTTATCAAAAAAAATCTCTGTTCTACTTCCCATAATTGATTTTTAGGCAAAGTTAGTCACATGTGTAATTGGCCTAGTTATGAACTGTTTCCAGTGTGTGTGTTTTATGAACATGTCAAGGAATTTCATTTCTCAATAGCTCTGTAAAGAGCTGAGCTCTTCCAATTAATTCATGATTAGTAATAATAATATTAATAAAATATAATTATTATTATTACTTTTAATTTATTCATATAAGATATACACACTATAAACAATGTAGAGTCAGACTGGAATTAGCTAATCAACTTGTTGTCTTTATAAGAATATACTCCTGATGTTCCATGTCCTGCTTATTTGCTTTATTAATTTTTCCAACTAACTCTGATTGGAACTGAAGGTCAATTATAGCGTAAGTTCATCTAGAATAGCTATCAGCTCACAGTTTCGTGAATTTTAATCTTTTACGTTTTAAATTCGGAATTTCCACTTGTTTCCAGATACGAGGTGTGTTAGTATTGTGTTGTGTGGTGGCAAGCCTGGCAGATACTCCTGCCAACTGCCTCTTCGAAGACATTCGTGGTTCGTGGACCTTCAGTGAGACGGAACGAAATGGCGACCACACCATCAACTGTGACACACTGGGTTCCATCGTGTACACCAAGACCTTCACCCTCAACTTCCCCAACACTGTTACTGATGAGCTGGGTAACCAGGGAACCTGGAACATAATCTACAATCAAGGCTTCGAGGTGAGTACTGCAAAAGTGAGTTCGAAAACTAGACTCTCGAGTCCCACGGGTCCCCAAACTCTTCATCTCACTGACCCCCAAACATTTATTATATGTAAATAATTTAACAAATAGTGCTTTTGCTATGAATAATAACAGTAGACAATATTAACAATGACTTCATAAATATCGGTACTATTTAAATTATGAAAAATATAAGATTTAATATACCCCTTTGTTTACTGAAACTGTTGATATCATTAATGAGAAGGATGCATCTAATGAACGTCAACAAGGGTACTGATGTTTGGTTAGGGAGATGACAGACAAGGATCGTGGACGGTCAGGTACACAACGCCAAGCATTTCCCACAGACATACTGACCTCCTTTGACCTCCAGCCATTTATCGACCCTTGGGAGTCAATACTGACGACTTTGAGGAAACCCTGTCTTAAGTAAATCTTAAAGCTAGGAAAAAATATTTTTACTTTGTATTAAAATTAACAGCTAACACACAGATAAGAAATTTAAGCTAGCAACAGAATAATGGTCCAGGATGGTCAGAAATTTCGTTTAGACTCCATTACTAAATTGTTGTTTAGTTTATTATTTAATCCATTTTTATGTAATATAAAATACTCAAAAGCTTCATAATAATCAATATTGATAACCTGATTCAGATCTCGTTTTTT
>NW_026477764.1:0-10045 GCF_026875155.1 Cherax quadricarinatus
TTTTTTCATTCCTCAGAATCATCTAAGGATGTTACGTATACTTCATCGTGCGCTTTAACATCCTCCCATCCATAAATTAGTTATGGGCCACATTTTTAACATACATTACCTAATATAAATGGGCGATAGTTATGATGGGCAACATTATCTTTGTGATGAATGGTTTTGAAAACCGACAAGTTGTCGGTTTTCAAAACCATTCATCACGTCTGTCAGACACTGCATCATCATGGGATCTTGATACAAAGAATTCTTCATAACTTGTCCAATCTTTGGACGAAGACCTACTTAAACTAGTGGATGGTTCCACTGTGACCCCGCCTTCTGCTTTGCCTCACCTGACTAAAGTATATAAGCCACTACTACGGTCCTGTGCTGTACTTTCTACAAGATTGATGGGCTGAACACATCGACTCCAGGCTGAGGGACTGATTACCTAAACTACTACTACTCCTTATACCTTCCTGCTTTGATGAGATTAAGACACATGTGCAACATCTGGGTATCTTTATTGTAGACGTTTCGCCATCCAGTGGCTTTATCAATACAAATTCTAGGACATAACTTGAAGACAGTAGAACTATGTACAGAAGATGAGGTAATCAGTCCCTCAACCTAGGAGTAGGTGCGAAGAGCACCATAGTCGTGGAGATTCTGAATCTCCACGACTATGGTGCTCTTCGCACCTACTCCTAGGTTGAGGGACTGATTACCTCATCTTCTGTACATAGTTCTACTGTCTTCAAGTTATGTCCTAGAATTTGTATTGATAAAGCCACAGGATGGCGAAACGTCTACAATAAAGATACCCAGATGTTGCACATGTCTTAATCTCATCTTGTCGGTATTATATACCATTCGTACACACCTTCCTGCTTTGTATAAGACTGATGAAGCTACTGTGTGTCTCAATTCTTCAGCTTTATCTTTCCTTGGATAAGACATCTTGTCACTTAAGTGACATGCATCACCAAGCTAAAACACTACACTTCAGTTCATATACGCGGATGCTGCACCTTCAACACGAGGTACAGTTAGACTGAATATCGCACACTTTCTAGAATTTACTACCAAATATCCAGAACTCTTATCCCCCTCTCAACCCCTTCACCCCTCTGCTCCCCCAGTCAGCAATGTAGAAACCTGTATTATTATAATCAAAAAGAAGCGCTAAGCCACAAGGGCTATACAGCGCTGCAGGGTAGGGAAGGAAGCAAGGGAATTGGATGGCAGAAGGGAGGGGGGATGATCAGCAGGTTACAGAAAACAGCGGGGCAGGGGATAGTACGGGGGTAGAGGGTAGCAAGAGATTGAAGTAGAAAGGGCTGAAGGTATCAGAATTTGTGAAGTAAGTCAGTTGTCAAAAAGTCAATGAGAGTCCGGATGAAAGGTGGGTCCATCAGCGAGAAGGGAAGGTAAAGAGAGAGCAGCGGAGCGAAGACGACGACAGAGGTAAATTCTGCGTGCTCGTTGATAAAGTGGGCAGTCCAACAGAATGTGGCTGACTGATAATGAAGCTTGGCAATTCTCAGAGAGGAGCAAGACGCCTCTCCATGAGATATCCATGAGTAAGACGAGTATGGCCAATGCGAAGACGGGAGAGAGTAGTCTCCCAACCTCGACACTGGTGATAAGAAGACGGTCAGTAACCTATACTCGGTTTAATAGATTAAAGTTTGTTGCCGAGCATAGTAGACCAACGTTGTTGCCAACGGGTGTGAAGGTGGGAAGATATTGCAGCAAAATAGTCCGTAAATGGAATACCTCTATAAGAAACTGGTAGGTCATGTACTGCTGACCGCGCAGCAGTGTCTGCCTGTTCATTGCCCTGTACGTCAACATCACCAGGGACCCAACAAAAAACAATATCTTTATGCTTGGTAAAGATGCGGCGTAGCCAAAGTTGGATACGGAGGACTAAGGGGTGAGGTGTATCAAATTTTTGTATAGCCTGTAAAGCACTAAGGGAGTCTGAGACAACCACAAATGATGACACAGGCATAGATGCAATACGGATAAGTGCTGTAAGGATGGCATACAATTCAGCAGTAAAAATACTAGCCGAAGATAGTAAATGCCCTTGTACAACGCTGTCCAGAAACACAGCTGCGAATCCTACGCCGTCAGAAGACTTAGCCATCTGTGTACACAGCAATGGCATGAGAATGAGAGTGAAAGTGGTCAAGAAAGAGAGCGGGAAGCGACCGTAGACAGTTGGGCTTTCGAGCAAGGGAGGGAGAAAGAACAGACTCGAACAGCTGGAACTTCCCAGGGGGGTAGGGAAAAGTGAGATGTTACATGTACATAGAAAGGTGGTAGTTGAAGAGAAGACAAGAGCGAATAAAGACGAAGAGAGACGGGACGGAGTAAACAGGGGCGGCGAACAAATAATGTCTACTAATATCAGTGACCATTCTATAAATGGAAGGATTGCAGAGATCATGAGAGCTTTAACATAAGTAGCGCAGGCAATGGGCATCACGGCGATTGGAAAAGGATGGAACGTTCGCTTCTGCATAGAGGCTCTCGACGGGGGGAAGAGCGAAAAGCACCAAGGCATAAACGTAATCCTTGGTGATGAATGGGGTTAAGGTAGAGAGAGTAGTGATCCCGCCTGAATAGATCTGGTCACCATAATCAAGTTTCGATAAAATAAGGGTGGAATGTAGGCGAAGGAGGGTTCGACGATCAGCCCCCATGAAAGATGAGAAAGGGTTTTAAAAAGGTTCAGCCGCTGTGACAAGTTGCCTTCGAGAGGTAATGTGGGGTTTTCCCAGGATAACCTACGATAAAAAGAGGAGGCCCAAAAAACTTGACTGTATCACGTTCAGGGATACGGGAGACATAGAGGTACAAGGATGATCGGAGATGGACAGAGCGTCTAGTGAAAGTGATTTGGTGGGTTTTAGTGCTGGAAAATTTAAACCCACGTGTGGTGGCCAATGGAAACACGGTCGACTGCATGTTGGAGAGAAACTGTAATGAGGTGACAGTCAGTGCCTGCACAGGCAATAGCGAAGTCATCAACATAGTGATGACCAAATATTTGATGGAAGACTAGAGGCCAATCATTAATAGAAAGGAGAAAAAGTGTTGTGCTCAAAAAACACATCCCTGGGGGACACCTTCAGCTTAGATAAAGTCCGGGGAGACACATTATAACCCGAACACGGAAATGCCTGTCAGTTAAAAAGTTTTTAAAGGGAAGGATGGAGATTGCCTGAAGGCCTAGGAGTGGGCTTGGGCTAAAATATTATACCCCCAAAGTTGTGTCATATGCCTTCTCAGGTCAAAAAATATGGCAATTAACTGAGTGGTTATTCGAAAAGGGCATTACGAACATACGTATCCAAGCGTAGTAAGGGGTCTATGGTAGAACGTCCCTTACGAAAGCCATACTGACGAGTGGAGAGACTGTTGTCTTAAATACCACACTAAACGTCTATTTACTGGCTTTCCCATTACTTTAAAAAACTGCACTGGTAAGGCAATGGGACGATAGTGGTGGTTTCTTTCCCGTAGTGCCTGGTTTGGGGAAAAGGGAGAACAATGGGCGGATTTCCACAGCTGTGGAAGAACTCCTTGTGACCAAAAAAGATTGTAAGGCGTAATAGGACTGCAGGGCTGACTGATGTAAATGTTGTAGCTACGATTATGAATGTCGTGGGGCCCCAGCTGCCGATGATCGACAAGCTGGTGTTGTTGCCTCCAGTTCTTGAAGTGTAAAAGGCACATTATACTGTTCTTCTCTGAGAGAAGAAAAGTCCAAGGGGGGCCTAACTCTTGGCAGATTTGGAGGAAAGAAATGAGGGGCATAGATGGAGTCCCTGAGAAATACGGACCAGATGACTGCCAATTTCATTGGCAACATCTAGTGGGTTTGCTATATTAACACCGGCAACCCGCAGAACAGGAGCCGGGTCAGGAGAATATTTACCACTCAGTTTTCGTACTTTTTTCCAGACTGCACTCATAGAGGAAAGCAGAGGTGATGGTGGAGACATAATCTCGCCAGCAAGTGCGTTTAGCATCACGAATGACACGGTTAGCGATCGCACGCTTCTGTTTAAATCAAGGAGTCGCTCTGTGGTTCTATTTTTCCCGGTACCTGCCCCATGAAGCGCGTTTAAAACGTACTGCACGAGCACAAGCAGGAGACCACCAAGGCACGCATTTCTGAGAATGCCTGCCCGAATTTTGGGGGTATAGAATGAGAAGCTGCGGTGAAAACGGAGGACGAGAAGAGGTGTAAAAGCTCATCGATGGAGGACGAAAAAGGAACCTCTTTAAAAAACAGTTAGGTATGAGTAAAGGTTCCAATTTGCCGATTAAAATTGCCAGCGGGGGGTGCGAAGAGGTGGCGAATATGAAGGGGAAAGTAAGAATGATTGGGAATGATCACGTCATGTAAGTCCGGGAGAACAGACCAAGTGAAGTCTAATGCGGGGGGATGAAGAGCAGACTGAGAGATCGATGCAAGAGAGAGTATGAGTCCGGGGGATCAAATGGGTGTGATTTACCTGTATTTAAAACATGGAGGGGTGGGTGGCAAGAAAAGCCTCTAACTGAATTCCACGGGAATCACAGTGAGACCACCCCCCAGAGGAAATGGTGGGCATTAAAATCACCAAGTACAGAATCGGTGGCGGTAATGACGAAACAAGGAAAGGCAAAATCCGGAATAGATAATGCCCGAGAAGGAGAGATATAAAGAACAGGCGTATACCCCCTATGTAAGTGGATACGGGCTGCTGTGTAATGCAGCGAAGTATGAACAAATAGGTGAGGGTACGGAATATCAGTGCGGAGAAGAAGGGCACTTTCATTAAAGGTCCCATCAGGAAAAGGATCTGAAGAATACAAATAAATTATAGCCTGAGATGTGAGAAATAACAGCAGAGGTAATTTTGGTTCCCTGTAAGCAAAAAACCAAAGGGCAAAACTGGGAGAGTAACTTTCTGAAGCTCACCCTGATTACCCTGAGGCCGCGTATATTCCACTGTAAATAGGCCATGATTGGCAATGATAAAGATACTTGAAATCCGCAGGTAAGGGTTCCTACGGGGCTAGAGGGTTAGAAAAGTCCACATGCGGAGGCAGTGGAAAAAAGTTCAAGCAGCGAAGGAACGGGGTGCGGGTGTGAAGAAAGCAGTTGCGCAGAGGAGCAGAGGAGAGAGAAAGAGCGGAAGGTGGATCAGTGTCCCTTGATGGTTTGGTCTCTGCAGTATATTCAGAGATTGGGTTAAGTGTTTTTTGGGAAATTTAGATGTCGTATGGGAGACAATATTGGGAATGGTAGGGGGAGGATGAGTAAGATTGGAATTGTATTGGACTGTACCAAGGTAGGGGGGGGGGCGAAAGGGTGGAGGGGAAAATGGGGAAGCGTGGCAGGGGGGCAGAAGAGGCAGGAACCTGGGAGGTGGCAGAAGAGGAAGAAACTTGGGAGGGAACGGGGAGGAAGGTACAGTACGGGAGGGTGAACCTCTACACTTGTAACTGAGCCAGTGAGAGGGGAAAAAAACCGGGACAGAAACAGGGAGGGTTTAAAAAGAGGAGGTGGAAGATGGGTAGGGGGTTTTAAAAGGACCTTTTTTTGACTTTTGAGAAGTAGAGGGACGATTGGGAGGAGGTGTCGTACGAGGTCTCGTCGATACTGAGGCTTGAGAGAGAACTGGAAGAAGGGGAGATTAGACTGGGCGTTGAAGTAGGGACGTCTGAGCCGAGGACAGCAAAAGGATTAGATACAGGAGTGATTATGGGAGAGGTAACCACGAGGTGGGTGTAGAAGATGGGATACCAGAAGTGGGGGGACGTTTTGAAACACCGGGAATAAGAAACACGTGGGAGTCTCCCTTGGAGGCGGAGATGAAAAACTGCCATGGCATAAGGGAGACCTGTCTCTTTGAGGTAACGGATTTCCCGCTCGTTTAAATAGACTTGACAACGGCGAGAGTACGAAGGGTGAGCTCATGACAGTTTAAAGGGAAGAGGGAGATCGATTGCAAGAGTATTAAAAATGGTCATCGGCACCACAGACTGGGCAAAATTTGGTTATAGATCTGCAAATATTTCGCTGGATGGCCAAATCGCCAGCAATTTCTACACTGTTGTGGTGTAAGGGGTCACCTTTCGAATTGTAACCGATGTCCTGCTATATAAACTGAGGATGGGAGTTCTGGCTGTCAAAAGTTAAATGAGCCACATTGCTAGGGGATTGTCTCCCCCCACGGGCAGGAAGAACGTAAAGTGTTACCCTTTAGGGGTTGGGAGATTTTTGGAGTTCCAGCTGTTCAAGAATGTCAGTGCCACATGTCTGGAAATTTTGTTGAACTATGGTATGGGCAGAATGACAGTACCACTACAAGATTGAGGGAATGATGTTTTTCAAGAGTGACAGGAACAGTATCGATATGGGAAAGACGAGAGAGTCATGAGCCTGGGTGCATTCTGTACGGTAATGATGCGCGTACCGCTCTTAGAGCATGAAAGAAATATCTTTACCAACATGGCGTAGGAGTGGGCCTTGCCAATACTATGGTCCCGAAAGATAGGCAGTAGAGGAAGTTGGTCGTAAAGTGAAGAATTTAGTCCATTGTTCATCTGAAACTGAGCGTGGAAAGGTAGTGAAGGACGTGTCGATCGTTTCTGAGAAGAACGAGGGAAAGGGGGAGAAGTATCTCAGCAGGTAATTGTCGTTGGCGTTTAGGCGTGGGACCAGAGTTGGTCCCACGTGGAACGGGTCGGCGATTTGAAAATTGCCGTACCGTAGAGGGAGAGGCTGGAAGCATAGTCAGAGGAGAGCGAAGGTCTAATAAATCGAAGGAGTCAGTCGAGGCCTCAGTAACTGAAGAGGTGAGGAAACAGCACCCGGGAATAGGTACAGAGGCATGAGGAATGTCTGAAGAGTGGTCCAAAGACGAGGGGGGGGTCAGAACGGGGTTTTGGTATCAAGAAGGGGCCTGGGGGGTACCGGTTTTATGGACTAGGGCTGCCATGGTTAGGTTACTTCTTTCTTTTTGTTTTTAAGAAAAAAAAGAAAAGAAAAGAAAATAAAAATAAAAAAAATAAAAAAAGGGGGGACCGGGGAGGGATAGTTCCTAGAAAGGGAAAGAAAGGGCCAGAAATCTCCTCCGTGCCCAAAGAGGACCTCAGCACCGCAGTAGCGCAGATGCAGATGTAACCATGCCATACCCTACCCATCATGCTAGTAACTAACAATCTGGGGTAGCAACCTCACATCTGCCGAGCTACCTTGGTGGACAAGAGAGGGCGGCCGGATATCCGCCACAAAGCATACCTCCTTCGGCCACCACCCCCGGAATCTGAAAGGTGCCTTCCAGAGATACTCGTCGCCCGAAAGACACCCAAAGCTACTCTGGGATACCGGAGAGGGATCGGGACATCCCCAGGCGATCCCGATTCCACGGCAAACTACGCCACTGCTAAGAACGTAAACGGAATGGGATGGACCCTAGTATCCTTTCCCCTACCTAGGAACTAGCGCGCCTGTGGGAGAAATCCCAAGGACAAAGAGGAAGGGCAAAAGGGAGGGGTGGGGAGGAGGAGGAGGAAAGGAAAAAGGGGAGGATGGGATAGGGGAGGGGAGATTGGGGGGGTAATTAGGTTCGGTCTGAGGAAGAAGACCGATAGGTCTAATTCCTCAGACCAAGAGCCTCTTCACCACGCCAAGGAGCCCCCCTTGAAGAGGTAGAAACCTGTAGCTATTCAGCCCAAAAGCGACGAAGTTATCCCAACAGTATATAGCTAAGTTAACTTTACACTGTCTTTACTTTCATCAGTTTATATGCAGGCAATCCCTTAAATGGGATATAGCAAAGTCATATGTTGTAAATTGCCTGGTGTTAGTATTGTTGGTGACGAGCAGGCCCTGTCTTCGGAGTGACCCAGTTATCCTTGTAATTGTCAAAATTGTTTAAATTGAGACGATATTTACCTTATTCTCATCAGCTCTGTACCACCCTTTCTGGTTTAGACCTTTGATTATATTCTTGCTAGTGTCCAGTTTTTCACTGGGTAAGTAAGCATTTGAGAGCTTGGTTAAGCTAAAGTCTGCTACTCCATCATGGAAAATTACCCTGAACCTCATTCCAGAGCAACATATCCTCAACCTAACACCCATGATATTATCTGTGAATAACTCGTATGAAGTCATTGTATAAGATGCTTCTACACCCCTTGCTAGGACATTCGCCTTTACGATAAACGCCCAACCCTGCATAACCATCATTTCTCTATCCCTAAGTGTTTTTATAGACTACCCAAACCCCTTAAACACCTAAAGCTGTCGCAGAAGTACATGATCTACATACTTATCCTCTCCAGCACTCCTAGCCTCCCAAGACAGCCAGCTAAATATGTGTATCTATTCAAGGGGGAGGGGGCCCTTGCCAATGCGAAGAGGTTTTTGGTCTGAGGAATTAGACCTTTCGGTCTTCTTCCTCCGACCGAACCTAATTACCCCCCACTCCTTACTTCTCAGCTGCATTACCCTGGTGAGTGTAGCGCTTAGTTTTGGTTATAATAAACCTTCCTTGCCCCATCCTTTCCATCCCACCTTTCCCCATCCCTCCTTTCCCCATCCCTCCTTTCTCCTTCCTTTCACATTTTTGGCCTTTGTGATATTCCCCTCTAAAATTCTAAATCCCTGGGTGGGGGTAGGGTGTCGTTGCCTGTCCATTTCTATGAGACCTTTGGTGCTGGTGGTTGCCATCGAGTCTGGATGTAGGAATGTTCCAATCCACTCTCCGGACTCCCAGAGGGTGGATTGGGTGACGAGTGTATCTCTGGAGGCTGCCTGTCTGTTCTGGGAGGTGGTGGCTGAAGTGGGTATGCCTTGCAGCGAGCTTCCGAACGTCCTTTCTTTTGTCCACCGAGGTGGCTCGGTAGATGTGAGGTTACTATCTTGGATTGCAGATTTACCGGTGTGAAGGGTAGGGCATGGGTTCCGTGCCGCATCTGCACTACCAGCCGCACTCAGGGTCCTCTTGGACGTGAAGAGGGATATACGATCCCTTTCATTCCTCCTATGAACTATCCCTCCATGTACTCCTTTTTATGTTGAAAAGGAAATAAAGAAACCTTACCATGGAGACTTCTTTCATGAAATTCCTCCAAACAGACCCCTTCTGCCTGCTGCACCCTCTCAAGACCCTGTCAATCCATTAGACCATTCTTCTATCCTCTCGAAAACGAAATGTTTCTGCCTTCAGGTAACATTTCATTGCCCATCTCTGTTACCGAGGTACTGACGACTCTCTTGATACGTGCGGCCTCCGTGCATCTTTGACCATGCTTCCGGTTTCTCCCTGTACAATGCAACGATTTTCAGATTGCCCACACATCTCTGAATGGACCTCCTCCAGTCCTGCAACTAAACGACCACTACCAGTGACATGACACTATCTGGTTTTTTTTCTCTCTCTCTCGTATAGATATATATATATATATATATATATATATATATATATATATATAATCTCTTCTCTCTCTCTCTCTCTATCTCTCTATCTCTCTATCTCTCTATCTCTCTCTCTCTCTCTATCTCTCTCTCTCTATCTCTCTATCTCTCTATCTCTCTCTCTCTCTATCTCTTCTATCTCTCTATCTCTCTCTCTATTCTCTCTCTCTCTATCTCTCTCTCTATCTCTCTTCTCTCTATCTCCTCTATCTTCTCTCTCTCTATCTCTTCTCTCTCTCTCTCTCTTATCTCTCTCTCTCTCTATCTCTCTCTCTCTCTCTCTATCTCTCTCTATCTCTCTATCTCTCTTATCTCTCTCTCTATTCTCTCTCTTTTCTCTCTCTATCTCTCTCTCTCTCTCTCTCTATCTCTCTCTATCTCTCTCTCTCTCTCTCTCTCCTCTCTCTCTCTCTTCTCTCTATCTCTCTCTTCTCTCTCTCTTCTCTCTCTCTCTCTCTCTCTATCTCTCTCTCTCTATCTCTCTTCTCTCTATCTCTCTCTCTATCTCTCTCTCTCTACTTCTCTTCTCTCTATCCTCTCTGCTTCTTCCTTCCCCTTTTCTCCTTC
>NW_026477775.1:0-22593 GCF_026875155.1 Cherax quadricarinatus
AGGGGGGTTCGGACATTAGAGAAAATGGAACAAAATAGAATGACATCGAGAGTGTATAAATTTGTAGTGGAGAGAAGGCGGGGTAGGGGTTGGCCTAGGAAAGGTTGAAGGGAGGTGTTAGAGGTTTTGTGTGCGAGGGGCTTTGACTTCCAGTAAGCATATACTTGATGTGCCATTGGAGTGTGAGCAAGGTAACATTTATGAAGGGAGTCGTGGAAACTCGCAGGCCGGACTTGAGTCCTTGAGATGGGAAGTACAGTGTCAGCACTCTGAAGGAGGGGTGTTAATGTTACAGTTTTATAACTGCAGTATAAGCACGCCTCTAGCAAAGCAATGATGGAGTGAATGATAGTTCTTTTTTTTGGGCCACTCTGCCTTGGTGGGAGATGGCCGATGTGTTAATAAAAAACTTGTTATAAAGATTTTAATCTTAAATTTGTCATTACAAGTTATTTGTTTCTTTTCATACAGACCCAAGTAGATTAAACTATGATTGGTGTGGTGGCACGAACATTAGAATTAGTTGTACCCCTGATGGAGCATCCCAGTGAAACCTTTCTCTCGCAACTCGAAGATGCTGTCAAGCTCATTTTACAACATGACCGAACAGTCATCACATCGTGTCTAGCACTTCTTGGCTCTATTGTCAACACAGTTACCAAAAACTATAGGCTTATTAAGGATTGTTTTAATAGGTAAGCAGATAGTTTTGATTATTTTGAGGTGAAGGTATGAAGGAACATCCATACATTTGGTTAAATATAAATGAAAGTGTATGTCAATTTTAGCTTGAAATCGGTATTAATATCCAGTATACTTTTAATTTGCAGCCATCATGAGTAATAACTGTCACAGCAGATCATAATACCTGGGGCACCATTCTTTTTTCAGAATATAGAGATAAATCTTAGTTGAACATAAAATATATATGCTTTATGTTCTCTTGGGTTTAATTGTTATTCACCATATGAAAATGATTGAGGTCCTGTCATTTACTTCTAATAATTAATAATAATAATGTAAAGTGAATGTTTTTAGATATTTGGGAGTTGATGGGTCAGGTGGGTTTATGAAGGATGGGGCTAACCATAGAATTGACGAAGGAAAAAAGGTGAGTGGTGCGTTGAGGTATACATGGAGACAAAAAAAATGTTATCTTTGGAAGCAAAGAAGGAAATGTATAAAAGTATAGTGGTACCAACACTCTTATATGGGTGTGAAGCTTGGGTTGTAAATGCTGCAGTGAGAAGGTGGTTGGAGGCAGTGGAGATGTCATGTCTAAGGGCAATGTGTGGTGTAAATATTATGCAGAAAATCCGGAGTGTGGAAATTAGGAGAAGGTGTGGAGTTAATAAAAGTATTATCAGAGGGCTGATGAGAGGGTTAGGTGGTTTGGTCATTTAGAGAGAATTGATCAAAGTAGAATGACATGGAGAGCGTATAAATCTATAGGGGAAGGAAGGGCGGGGTAGGGTCGTCCTCGAAAAGGTTGGAGGGAGGGGGGGTAAAAGGAGGTTTTGTGGGCGAGGGGAATGGATTCCAGCAAGGTGCATGAGCGTGTTAGGAGTGAATGGAGACGAATGGGTTTTTGGGACCTGACAGCTGTTGGAGTGTGAGCAGGGTAATGTTTAGTGAAGGGATTCGGGGGAAACCGGTTATTTTTGTATAGCAGACTTGAATACTGGAAATGGGAAGTACAATGCCTGCACTTTAAAGGTGGTGTTTGGGATATTGGCATTTTGGAGGGATATTTTGTCTTTATATATGCTTCTGAACTGTTGTATCTGGGTGCCTCAACAAAAACAGTAATTACGTATAAGTGAGGTGAAAATGTTGAATGAGAGTATTTTAGTCTTGGAGATTTTCTTTGGGTCACCCTGCCTTGGTGGGAGACGGTCGACTTGAAAAAAAAGATAATACTAAGTAGTTGGTTGGTAGACAGCAGCCACCCAGGGAGGTACTACCGTTCAGCCAAGCGAGTGTATAACGGAAGCCTGTAATTGTTTTACATGATGGTAGGATTGCTGGTGTCTTTTCTGTCTCAAACATGCAAGATTTCACGTACATCTTGCTACCTCTACTTACACTTAGATCACACTACACATGCATATACAAGCATATATATATACACGCACCTCTCTGGGTTTTCTTCTATTGTCTTACTAGTTCTTGTTCTTAGTTTATTTCCTCGTATCTCCATGGGGAAGTGGAACAGAATTCTTCCTCTGTAAGCTATGCGTGTCTTAAGAGGTGACTAACATACCAGGAGCAAGGGGCAGGTAACCTCTTCTCCTGTATACATTACTAAAGTTAAAAACAAACTTTCATTTTTCTTTTTGAGCCACTCTGCTTTGGTGGGATACAGCTGGTTAATTGAAAGAAGAATAGTAATGGTAATAATGTTATGTAATAGTGTGGGGTGACCATGGGTATAATTCAAAGGGCTATGTAATGGTTGTTGAAGTGATTTGGACATTTAGAGAGGATAAATATAGCTAGGATGTTGAGTGTATAAATCTGGGGGTGGATGGCAGGAGGGTGAGTGTTTAATACCACTAACAGTTGGAGGGAGAGGCTAGAAGAGACCAAGTCTTACAGGTTTGAGCATCCAGTAGGCTTGTATAAAAAAAATAGTTTTTAAGATGGTAGGTTTACTCATTTTGTAATAGAGTTTGGGATACATAAATACAACATTAAAATCAATTAATCTTTAATATTATATAAAAACACACAATCTTTGGTCTAGAGGTATTTAAAATATATATACACGTTAAAATAAATTATTAGCATCTTAAAATAATAATATATCTATGCTATAATAATAAGTTATGTAACATTTACAATAATAAATTGGTCAACTCTGTCTCACGACACCTTAATGACGCTCAGTGTCTCACACGACACTTATCCATGGTGTGTTGTGACGCTCCCTCTCAACTGTCACTTGACACCCTTTCTTCCATGTAATGACGCTCCTGCTCAACCGTGTCCACTAGACACCCTTTTCTCTGTGTCACACGACACTCCTACTCTCCGTGTCACTCTTGACACCCTTGTCTCTGCGTCGCACACTATCACCCACAGCGTCTTTCTCGAGGCCAGTCACATGATACTACTCAATGTACACTACAACCTGACCATCTTCAGTGTCAAACAACACCCTTTTCTTCTCAGTGTTCCACTACGGTCCTGTAGCATATCTCAGTGTTCGACTCAGTCATACTTTCCTAAATGTCACACTACGGTCCTAGCCCAGTTCAGTGTAACACTCCAACCTTTTCTTCATGTAATGTCCCACTAAAACAGCATCAGTCGACTCCGGCCCACAGTTGACCAGCCTAGGCGGTGAGTCCACAGACATCACGGTAGTCCTGTAAATACTCTCTGAAGCCGGTTAACACACCGCAAGGTGGTCCGGTGCAACACACACTATGTTGCAAGCTCACTGAATGCGGCCGTCAGATAAACTGAGGGCAACAGACTCAGTGAGCTGCGGTGAGCACTTCTTCTAAAATCAGCAGAAGCCAGTAGAATACTCTACTGCCAGTAGATGTGTACCATTAGGTGTTCTGGTAACTACTGCTTCGATGCATACCATGAGGTGTTCAGGTATGTACTGCTTCTAAGGCCGGCTCAGCAGTCCCCACAATGGGTTTGATGACGTACCAGTGGTACTGCGGCCGGTGGGTTAACTATTTAACCGCTAGTTTGGCAGGGGCCATAACAGCTTGTGTAAGCATGTTAGATAAGAGTGCAAGGAGACATGTGGTTTCTTAATTAAGGTCATGGTGTTGAAATGTGAGCAGGGTAGCTTTAATGAAGGTTTTCAGGGAAACCATTTAGCTGGACTTGAGCCCTAGAGGTTGGAATTTTTTTTTTATATTTTATTTAAAACATGACATTACAAAATATAATATATAAAACTCATTTTAGGTATAATTAACACAATCCTACCTACAGCTAACATTACACACCACACTTACAACTCCGTGTGGGTACACCCCCCCTTCCTGCTCCCTCATCCTATCACTTAACCCAAACCTGTTGGAGCTACCCAACAGAATTACATGATATGAACAGCACTTTTATATACACATCCCTTGAAATGGTACTGAATAATCGATTGCAGACCATGCAATTCATTGCACTGAACATATTATACAGACATATTACCTCCCCTAGTGGTTATCCAACCACCCCACTATTTACAAGGAGTTCCCTGACAGCAGTAGTGTGAGGTGGTGCTTGTCGCGCCTCTGTCGTCAGACCAGGAGAACTACCATTAGTCAACATGGAGTTCAGTTATAGACCAGGATTAACACTGTCGGTGTTGAACTTCTCAGTGGGGCAAATAACGCCAGCGTCAGCCCAGGTATTACTACCTAAAATCATCAGAGACACGTATGGAATTCAGGATGGAGAGTTGTACGGCATAGCATTGAACGGAGCACGTAGATTTTTTGTGAAAACTGCTCTCAGCAACGGTTTATGAGTCGTTGGTCAACCGTTTTCAGACGTAAGTCTTGATGCAACACCAGCTGTGCGTGTGAGGATGATCGATGTATCCAGACATTATACATGGATTAAACTGCGTAATGTCCCCTTTGAGGCGGATGAAACAGATATCAGAAAATTTTTGAGGAATACGGAACTGTTTCATTAGGCCCAGCATGGTAAGTGGGTGGTCGGGAGCCTACACAGGGTATGCCGGAGGGCACTTTTTAAACCTAAAAAAGAACATTGCGACACCCCATACCGTCTTTACGTGTACCTAAAGGAATTCAGGACACAGGTCATGGTGACCATAAACGCGGCAAAAGGCGTACATGCCGACTAATGTGGGAAAATAATCACATAGCGGCGAGTGTGGTAAGCGCAACGAGCTCACTGGGCCCAGGCGGAGACAACCGCATCTACACCGGGGGAAGCAGGCATTGATCAACGAACGAGAAGGAGGGTGGTGGTTGTCAATGAGGCGAGATATTGGCATGAGGCGTATAAGGCTGGGGGAGAGGAGAGGCCATTGATCAGTACCTGGTCCAACACACTTCCAGTTGATCGGGTTGAGCAAAAAGTACAGGAAGAAGTGTTGGAACTTGAGAAGAATAAGGCCGAGGTTCTGGAAGTCCTTGTCACTGCCTGAGGAGGTGGCTGCTCCTACAGGGGTGGTAGAAGACGAGTGTGAAGGCTGTGGCATCAAAAACAGAATTATTCCGGACGACGGGAGTGACAGCGTGACTGAGGTGTCACCGGGATCATTTATTGCACTTGTGTCAGTGGAGGTAGAGGTACATTGTAGGCATCTCCAGACCCAAGCCATGGGAGGATGTCCCTGCACAAAAAGAGACCGCTGCATCTGATTCAGATGATGTTCCTACCGCCACGCAGCGGGACCTGGGAAGGCAAATATGGGCAAAGGGTGGAAGGTAGTGGAGCCTGACAGGAGCCAACCGAAAGAAAGGGGAGGGTGAGTGGGAAGTGTGCATGTGACAAGTGGTCCCACATTGTTCTGGTGGCATCGGAAGATGCAGAGAGGAGCAAGGTGGAAACTTTAAATAGCCCCAGTGTATGACAGTAAAACGATTACTGGTTTGTGTAAAAGTGTAAAGAGAGATGGATTCGAATTTTTCTGAATAAAATTTATGAGTGGAATTGTGTTCCTACAGGAGCAACAATTATTAAGGAGGGTAGGGTGTAGAGTGGAGGGGTTTCAGGTGTAACCCAGCCATCTGCCTGTTTTGAAAGGGGGGTGGGTATATTAATTTTTTTTTTTTATTTAAAAACACAATAACAACATCATACATGTATGCAATACTTAGGTTACATAAACAAAGAAACGTGATCCATTAAAACTAAAAACAAACAACTTCACATTCCCTTATCCCTGCACTACACTTATACATAAGAAAAACACTTTCAACTGTAAATGCTTGATTCCCCCTCCAAATGGCCAACCTGCACCCTACACAACAATACATGTAACTAAAAACAGGGCCACACCTGTACATACAGGTGGGTTTATTAATACCATAAAATGCAGCCAGTATCTTATAACACAAAAAGCAATATAATCCAAATAATGTCACACTATATTACATTATATATGAAACTTTATAAACAAAGACATTCTCGTATAATCCAATTCGTTGCACACTCATTAATATTGTATATTAAACGTTATACCAAAGACCTAATACTAAACACCTCAAAAAATACAATATAATAAAGGTGACAAACTAGCCATTTTCCTTCCACACCTTACCACAGAGAAATTAAACACACCTATAAAATAACAAAGATACACACTATTTTTACATAGCACATTATTATTAGTGTGTTAACAATGCTTTGAGTGTTCCCCTTATGTAGTTGTTCACTGGACAAAGAATCATTTACCTTATAAAAACTATGATCAACAATGACCTCTTGTCTTTCAACACTGGTTAAACTTAAAACATCCACACACCAGAAAATCTCCAATTATACCACATCTGACATGTCTCCCTCCCATACAACTCTCATGTCATTTGTTCGCATCGCTTGTTGGGCCTGCTGACGCACAGTGCAGTAGCTCCACTTCAACTGTTTCCTGCGCATTTTCACTGTTCAGACTAGGCGGAGTACACCGCAGAGAATTAATAACAGTTTTGCATGAAAGCTGTTGAGTGTTCTCTTGAGCCCCTGCTACTATGAACGTCGTTCTACCCTGCAATTATTAGGGATTTTATAATGGTATACACACTAAATGAGGAACTGTATGGTGTGGCCCTTAATGGGATGAAACGGTATTTGTAAAGTTGCCCTGAGGAATAGCTACTACAGCAGTGTGGTGGAGGAGTACCCAGGAACGGCGAAAGTGTTCTCAACTCGACGATGGATGGTGCTTGCATGACGTATCGACAATTCTACACGTGGGGTACGAGTGAGGAAAGTACCCTTCGAGGCAACGCAGTTTTTGGTATACAGGAATTTTTTTTGAGCAAGCATGTGTCCATTCATGAGCCAGAGGTGGAGTTAGGCGGATTGGGACCATAAGTGGGCCTCCCGGAATGGTCATACAATATCAAGATGACTTTAAAGACGCCTATACCTTCATATGTAATGTTGCCAGGCACCAGAAAACAGGTATATGTTGTCGTATGGGGGCAGAGGAGAACTGAGTCGTCTTTGTGGCTCCCCCCTTTTGACCATATAGCGGCACAAAGTGCACGTAGGATTGCCCCGGGGGTGTCATGTCCCGTTGGCGGACATCCCAGCAGGGGCGAGTGTGGTGGCCGGCGGCGAAGAAGGACTACTCTATGGAGTGAGGAGGTGAGAAGGAGGTGAAAACAGATGGGGAATAGTGTGACACACTCCCCGGGGGGAGGAGAAGTTCCCTACTCCAACCGCTGAGGTGGGGAAGGAAGGTGTGGAGACGACAAACAGGAGGTGCCCCTGGGAGTCAGTGCTCCAGATTTTTGGAGGAGGCCTTTGGTAGGAGAGACGCTGTTTTTCAACTGATCTGTTCATTCATGTCCTCTCCTAACCAAGCCTCCCCAAAAATTCCTGGAGCACTGACTCCCAGGGTCACCTCCTGTGTCGTCTCACCACTTCCTCCACCACCACAATGTTTAGAAGAACTTCCTCCTCCACCGGGATGGTGACACACGTCCCCATCTTTCCACCCTCCTTCCTCCACCTCCTCACTCCATAGAGTAGTCCCATTCTTCGCCGCCGCCACCACACCTCGCCTGCTGGATGTCCCTCCACCGGGACTGACACCCCCGGTAACAACTCTCGTGCACATTGTGCCGCTTAAAAAAATATGGTGCAAAAAGCCACAAAGACGACACGTTCTCTCTGCCCCACATACGACACATATACCTGATTTCTGGTGCCTGGCAACATTTACATATGAGGTATAGGCGTCCTTTAAATCATCTTGATATTGTATGAGCCCCCGGGGGGGGGGGGGGGGGGGGGGGGGGGGGGCCCCCCCCCCCTTCCGGGAGGCCCACATATGGTCCATCCCGCCACACTCCACCTCGGCTTCATGAATGACACCATAATTGCGAAAAAACTTCCTGTATACCAAACTGCGTTGCCTCGAAGGGTCATTCCTCACTCGTACCCACGTGTAAATGTAGATACCGACAATGCAAGCACACATCCATCGTCGAGTTGAGACACATACGCCGTTCCTGTTACTGCCTCCACCGACACGGCTGTAGTAGCTATTGCCTCAGAACTTTACAATACTCGTTTTCATACCCATTAAGGGCCACACCATACAGTTCCTCATTAGGGCTACCATATAATCCCTAATAATTGCAGGTAGAACGACGTTTCATAGTAGCAGGGCACAGAGAACCCCTCACAGCTCAATGCAAAACTAGTATTAAATCTCCTGCCGGTGTACTCCCCATGTCTGAACAGTGAAAACTGCGCAGAAACCAGTTTGAAGTGGGACTACTGCACAGTGGTCCGCACGGCCCAACAGCGATGCCGAACTAATGCTGAGAGTTGTATGGAGGGATGACAAGTCAGATGTTGGAAATAATTGGAGAGTTTTTCTTGTGTGTGGATGTTTTATTTAAACCATGTGTTGAAAGACAAGAGTCATTGATGATCATAGTTTTTATAAGGTAAATGAAATCTTTGTTCAGTGAGACACTACCAAGAGGAACACTCAAAGCATTGTTAACACACTAATAATAATGTGCAAATGTAACAAATGTGGTATCTTGTTATTTTAATAGTGTGTTTAATTTCCTCTGTGTTTGGGAATGTCTATTTGGTCACTTTATTATATTGTAATTTTGAGGTGTTTTAGTATTAGTCTTGTGTAAAAAGTTTAATATACAATATTAATGAGTGTGCAACGAATTGGATTAACGAGAAGGTCTTTGTTTAAAAGTTTCATATAATGTAAATAAGTGTTACATATTTGGATTTATACTGCCTTTGTGTTATAAGATACTGCCGCAGTTTTTATGGATATATAAACCCACCTGAATGTAAGGTGTGGGCTGTTTTTTAGACTACATGTATGTTGTGTGTGCTGGTTGGCCACTTTGGAGGGAATCAAAGCATTTACAGTTTGAAACGTGTTTTTCTTATGTAAAAGTTTAGTGCTGGATAAAGGAACTGTAATTGTGTTGTTTTAATATTTAAAGGATCACGTTTCTTTGTTTATGTACCAAAGTATAGTCAAACATGTACGATTTTATTGTGTTTTTTAATAAAAAAAAAAATTAATATACCCACCCCCCCTTTCAAACAGGCAGATGGCAGGGTTACCACCTGAAACCCCTCACTCCAACACCCTACCCTCCTTAAAATTGTGCTCCTGTAGGAACACAACATCCACTCTAAATTTATTCAGAAACATTAGTGTATGAAACCATTCTCTCTTTACACTATTACACAAACCATTAACGTTTACTGTCATACACTGGAGGCCTATTAAAGTTTCCACCCTTGCTCCCTCTTCACTCTTTTCCGACGGCCATCCCCCCCAGAACATGTGGGACCCACCTTGTCACCTGCACACTTCCCTCTCCTCCCCCTCCCCTTCTTTTCGGTGCCTCCTTCATGGCCACCACTACCTTCCCCTTCTGCCCTGTATTAGCTTCCCCAGTCCGCTTGCTGCTGGCGTTAGGACATCATCTGATATCCGATGCAGCGGCTTCTCTTCTTGTGACAGGCGCTTTCCCCCCCCCCCCCCCCCCCCCCCCCCCCCCCCCCCCTCCATGGCTTGGTCTGGAGATGCCTCACAATGTACCTCTACCTCCACTGTACACAGTGGCAAAGATCCCGGTGACACCTCAGTCACGCTGTCACTCCCCTCGTCCCAGAATAATTCTTGTTGTTGATGCCCCACATGGCTTCACCTCGTCTTCTACCACCCTGTCAGGACAGCCACCACCTCAGGCAGTGACACGGACTTCAGAACCTCGCTAATCCTCCTCAAGTTCCAACACTTCTTCCTGTACTTTTTGCTCAACTCCGATCCACTGGAAGTGTGTCTGACCCGGTAACTGATCAAGGCCTCACCCTCTCCCCCCAGCCTTATGACCCTCATCCACAATCTCGCTCCATAGACAATCCCACACCCTCCATCAGTCGTTGATCAATGCCTGCTTCCCCGTGGGTAGAAGCGGAAGTTCCTCCGCCCCGAGGCCAGGAGCTCGTTGCCGCTTCCCACACACCGCCGATATGTGATCAGTATTCCTCCACATAGTCGGCATGTACGCCTTTGCCCCGCGTATGACACCACGACCTGTGTCAGGAATTCCTTTAGGTACACGTAAGACGGTATGGGGTGTCGCAATGTCATTTTTAGGTTAAAAGTGCCCTCCGGCATACCTGTGTAGGCACCCGACACCCACTTACCATGCTGGGCCAAATGAACAGTTTCCGTATTCCTCAAAAACTTTTCTGATATCTGTCTCATCAGCCTCAAAGGGGACATTACGCAGTTTAATCCATGTATAATGTCTGGATACATCGATCATCCTCACACGCACAGCTGGTGTTGCATCAAGACTTACGTCCTGAAAACGGTTGACCAACGACTCATAAACCGTTGCTGAGAGCAGTTTCACAAAAAATCTACGTGCTCCGTTCAATGCTACGCCATACAACTCTCCATCCTGAATTCCATACGTGTCTCTGATGATTTTAGGTAGTAATACCTGGGCTGACGCTGGCGTTATTGCCCCACTGAGAAGTTCAACACCGACAGTGTTAATCCTGCGTCTATAACTGAACTCCATGTTGACTAATGGTAGTTCTCCTGGTCTGACGACAGAGGCGCGACAAGCACCACCTCACACTACTGCTGTCAGGGAACTCCTTGTAAATAGTGGGGTGGTTGGATAACCACTAGGGGGAGGGTAATATGTCTGTATAATATGTTCAGTGCAATGAATTGCATGGTCTGCAATCGATTATTCAGTACCATTTCAAGGGATGTGTATATAAAAGTGCTGTTCATATCATGTAATTCTGTTGGGTAGCTCCAACAGGTTTGGGTTAAGTGATAGGATGAGGGAGCAGGAAGGGGGGGTGTACCCACACGGAGTTGTAAGTGTGGTGTGTAATGTTAGCTGTAGGTAGGATTGTGTTAATTTATACCCTAAAATGAGTTTTATATATTATATTTTGTAATGTCATGTTTTAAATAAAATATAAAAAAAAAAATTCCAACCTCTAGGGCTCAAGTCCAGCTAAATGGTTTCCCTGAAAACCTTCATTAAAGCTACCCTGCTCACATTTCAACACCATGACCTTAATTAAGAAACCACATGTCTCCTTGCACTCTTATCTAACATGCTTACACAAGCTGTTATGGCCCCCTGCCAAACTAGCGGTTAAATAGTTAACCCACCGGCCGGCAGTACCACTGGGTACGTCATCAAACCCATTGTGGGGACTGCTGAGCCGGCCTTAGAAGCAGTACGTACCTGAACACCTCATGGTATGCATCGAAGCAGTAGTTACCAGAACACCTAATGGTACACATCTACTGGCAGTAGAGTATTCTACTGGCTTCTGCTGATTTTAGAAGAAGTGCTCACCGCAGCTCACTGAGTCTGTTGCCCTCAGTTATCTGACGCCCGCATTCAGTGAGCTTGCAACATAGTGTGTGTTGCACCGGACCACCTTGCGGTGTGTTAACCGGCTTCAGAGAGTATTTACAGGACTACCGGTGATGTCTGTGGACTCACCGCCTAGGCTGGTCAACTGTGGGCCGGAGTCGACTGATGCTGTTTTAGTGGGACATTACATGAAGAAAAGGTTGGAGTGTTACACTGAACTGGGCTAGGACCGTAGTGTGACATTTAGGAAAGTATGACTGAGTCGAACACTGAGATATGCTACAGGACCGTAGTGGAACACTGAGAAGAAAAGGGTGTTGTTTGACACTGAAGATGGTCAGGTTGTAGTGTACATTGAGTAGTATCATGTGACTGGCCTCGAGAAAGACGCTGTGGGTGATAGTGTGCGACGCAGAGACAAGGGTGTCAAGAGTGACACGGAGAGTAGGAGTGTCGTGTGACACAGAGAAAAGGGTGTCTAGTGGACACGGTTGAGTAGGAGCGTCATTACACGGAAGAAAGGGTGTCAAGTGACAGTTGAGAGGGAGCGTCACAACACACCATGGATAAGTGTCGTGTGAGACACTGAGCGTCATTAAGGTGTCGTGAGACAGAGTTGACCAATTTATTATTGTAAATGTTACATAACTTATTATTTTAGCATAGATTTATTATTTTAAGATGCTAATAATTTATTTTAACGTGTATATATATTTTAAATACCTCTAGACCAAAGATTGTGTGTTTTATATAATATTAAAGATTAATTGATTTTAATGTTGTATTTATGTATCCCGAACTCTATTACAAAATGAGTAAACCTACCATCTTAAAAACTATTTTTTTTATACAAGCCTACTGGATGCTCAAACCTGTAAGACTTGGTCTCTTCTAGCCTCTCCCTCCAACTGTTAGTGGTATTAAACACTCACCCTCCTGCCATCCACCCCCAGATTTATACACTCAACATCCTAGCTATATTTATCCTCTCTAAATGTCCAAATCACTTCAACAACCATTACATAGCCCATTGAATTATACCCATGGTCACCCCACACTATTACATAACATTATTACCATTACTATTCTTCTTTCAATTAACCAGCTGTATCCCACCAAAGCAGAGTGGCTCAAAAAGAAAAATGAAAGTTTGTTTTTAACTTTAGTAATGTATACAGGAGAAGAGGTTACCTGCCCCTTGCTCCTGGTATGTTAGTCACCTCTTAAGACACGCATAGCTTACAGAGGAAGAATTCTGTTCCATTTCCCCATGGAGATACGAGGAAATAAACTAAGAACAAGAACTAGTAAGACAATAGAAGAAAACCCAGAGAGGTGTGTGTATATATATGCTTGTATATGCATGTGTAGTGTGATCTAAGTGTAAGTAGAGGTAGCAAGATGTACGTGAAATCTTGCATGTTTGAGACAGAAAAGACACCAGCAATCCTACCATCATGTAAAACGATTACAGGCTTCCGTTATACACTCGCTTGGCTGAACGGTAGTACCTCCCTGGGTGGCTGCTGTCTACCAACCAACTACTTAGTATTATCTTTTTTTTCAAGTCGACCGTCTCCCACCAAGGCAGGGTGACCCAAAGAAAATCTCCAAGACTAAAATACTCTCATTCCAACATTTTCACCTCACTCATACGTAATTACTGTTTTTGTTGAGGCACCCAGATACAACAGTTCAGAAGCATATATAAAGACACAAAATATCCCTCCAAAATGCCAATATCCCAAACACCACCTTTAAAGTGCAGGCATTGTACTTCCCATTTCCAGTATTCAAGTCTGGCTATACAAAAATAACCGGTTTCCCTGAATCCCTTCACTAAACATTACCCTGCTCACACTCAACAGCTTGTCAGGTCCCAAAAACCATTCGTCTCCATTCACTCCTAACACGCTCATGCACACTTGCTGGAAGTCCATTCCCCTCGCCCACAAAACCTCCTTTACCCCCTCCCTCCAACCTTTTCGAGGACGACCCCCTACCCCGCCTTCCTTCCCCTATAGATTTATACGCTCTCCATGTCATTCTACTTTGATCAATTCTCTCTAAATGACCAAACCACCTCAACCCTCTCATCAGCCCTCTGAAAAATACTTTTATTAACTCCACACCTTCTCCTAATTTCCACACTCCGGATTTTCTGCATAATATTTACACCACACATTGCCCTTAGACATGACATCTCCACTGCCTCCAACCACCTTCTCGCTGCAGCATTTACAACCCAAGCTTCACACCCATATAAGTGTTGGTACCACTATACTTTTATACATTTCCTTGAACATCAAAATGGTATACAATACCGACAGGTTGTTAGGTAAGACACATATGCAACAGTTAGACAACTTTATTCCGAAACGTTTCGCCTACACAGTAGGCTTCTTCAGTCGAATACAGAAAGTAGGCAGGAACAGTAGAGATGTGAAGACGATGTAATCAGTCCATCACCCTTAAAGTCGTAGAATTTGAGGTTGTCAGTCCCTCGGCCTGGAGAAGTTCAGTTCCATAGTCAGGAACTATCTGAAGATCAAGCGACAGTGCGGAGACTTAAATACTGTCGGAAGGAGAGGTGCAGGGTAGTAGTAGTAGTAGTAGTAGTAGTAGTAGTAGTGAGAGGCAACTGAGAGGTCATGTCCCTCTCAGATCCAACCCTTCTCACTTGAAAAGTTTGTCCAAGGTGTTTTCTGTACCAAGATGCCACGTGTTGCAGTGTCTGACAAGATGAACATCAAAATGGTATACAATACCGACAGGTTGTTAGGTAAGACACATATGCAACAGTTAGACAACTTTATTCCGAAACGTTTCGCCTACACAGTAGGCTTCTTCAGTCGAATACAGAAAGTAGGCAGGAACAGTAGAGATGTGAAGACGATGTAATCAGTCCATCACCCTTAAAGTCGTAGAATTTGAGGTTGTCAGTCCCTCGGCCTGGAGAAGTTCAGTTCCATAGTCAGGAACTATCTGAAGATCAAGCGACAGTGCGGAGACTTAAATACTGTCGGAAGGAGAGGTGGCAGGGTAGTAGTAGTAGTATGTAGTAGTAGTAGTAGTAGTGAGAGGCAACTGAGAGGTCATGTCCCTCTCAGATCCAACCCTTCTCACTTGAAAAGTTTGTCCAAGGTGTTTTCTGTACCAAGATGCCACGTGTTGCAAGTGCCTGACAGAGATGAACTACAAAATGGTATACAATACCGACAGGTTTTAGGTTAGACCACATATGCAACAGTTAGACCACTTTAATCCGAAACGTTTCGCCTACACAGTAGCTTCTTTCAGTCGAATACAGAAATTAGGCAGGAACAGTAGAGATTGTGAAGACGATGTAAATCAAAGTCCATCATTCCTAAAAGTCGTAAGAATTTGAGGTTGATCAGTCCCTCGGGCATGGAGAAGTTCAGTTTCCATAGACATGAACTAACGAAGATCAAGTGCCCCTTGGGAAAACAGTGCGGATACTTAAATAACTGCGGAAGGAGAGGTGCAGGGTAGTAGTATAGTAGTATAAGTATAGTAGTGAGAGGCAACTGAGAGGTTCATGTCCCTCTCCGATTCCAAACCCTTCTCACTTAAAAGTTTGCTTTCCAAGGTGTTTTCTGTACCAAGATGCCACGTGTTTGCAGTTCTGACAAGATGAACATCCAAAATGGTATACAAACCGACAGTTGTTAGGTAAGACACATATGCAACAGTAAGACAACTTTAATTCCGAAACGATTTCGCCTACAACAGTAGCTTCTTCAAGTCGAAATACAGTAAGTAGCAGGAACAGTAAGATGTGAAGACGATGTAATCAGCAGTCCCATCACCCTTAAAGTCGTAGAATTTGAGGTTGTCAGTCCCTCGGCCCTGGAGAAGTTCAGTTTCCATAGTCCCAGGAACTATCTGAAGTTCAGCGACAGTGCGGAGACTTAAATAACACTGTCGGAAGAAGGTGCAGGGTAAGTAGTAGTAGTAGTGGTAGTAGTAGTAGTGAGAGGCAACAGAGAGGTCATTCCCATCTCAGAGTCCAAACCCTTCTCACCTTGAAAAGTTTGTCCAAAAGGTGTATTTTCTTTACCAAGATGGGGGGGGGGGGGGGGGGGGGGGGGGGGGGGGGGGAGGGGGGGGGGGGGGGGGGGGGGGGGGGGGGTGTGTGTAGGGGGGGGGGGGGGGGGGGGGGGGGGGGGGGGGGGGGGGGGGGGGGGGGGGGGGGGGGGGGGGGGGGGGGGGGGGGGGGGGGGGGGGGGGGGGGGGGCCACGTGTTTGCCAGTGTCCCTGACAAGATGAACATCAAAATGGTAATAACAATACCGACAGGTTGTTTAGGTAAGACACATATGCAACAGTTAAAACTTTATTCCGAAACGTTTCAGGGGCCTAAACAGTAAGCCCTTCTTCAGTCGAATTACAGAAAGTAGGCAGGAACAGTAGAATGTGAAGACGATGTAATCATCCATACACCCTTAAAGTCGTAGAATTTGAGACCGTTGTCAAGTCCCCTCGGCCTGAGAAGTTCAGCTTCCTTAGTCAGGAACTATCTGAAATCAGCGACGTGCGGAACTTAAATACTGTCGGAAGGAGAGGTGCAGGGTAGTAGTAGTAGTAGTAGTAGTATAGTATTTGCGAGGCAACTGAAGTCATGTCCCTCTCAGAATCCAACCCTTCAACTTGTAAAGTTTGTCAAGGTGTTTTCTGTACCAAGATCACGTGTTGCAGTGCTCTGCAAGATGAACACAAATGGATACAATACCGACAGGTTGTTAGTAAGACACATATGCACAGTTTGACAAACTTTATTCACGAAACGTTTTCGCCCTACACAGTAGGCTTCTCTTCAGTCGAATACAGAAAGTAGGGCAGAACATTAAAGATGTAAGACGATGTAATCGTCCAATCACTCCTTAAAGCGTAGAATTTGAGGTTGTCAGTCCCTCGGGCCTGGAGAATGTTCAGTTCCATATCAGGAACTATCTGAAGATCAAGCGACAGTGCGGAGACTTAAATACTGTCGGAAGGAGAGGGTGCAGGGAGTAGTATAGTAGTAGTAGTAGTAGTAGTGTGAGAGGCAACTGAGAGGTCATGTCCCTCCAGATCCAACCCTTCCTCACATGAAAAGTTTGTCCATCTGGGGTTTTCATGTACCAAGATGCCACGTGTTGCAGTGTCTGACAAGAGAACAACAAAATTGGTATACAATACCGACAGGTTGTTAGTAAGACACATTGCAACAGTTAGAGACAACTTTATTACCGAAACGTTTCGCCTACACAGTAGGCTTCTTCAGTCGAAATACAGAAAGTAGCAGGAACAGTAAGATTGAAGACGATGTATCAGGTCCATCACCACTCAAAGTCGTAGAATTTGAGGTGGCAGTCCCTCGTCTGGAGAAGTTCAGTTCCATAGTCAGAACTATCCGAAGATCAAGCGACAGTGCGGAGACTGTAAATACGTCGGAAGGAGAGTTGCAGGGTAGTAGTAGTTAGTAGTAGTAGTAGTAGTATTGAGAGGCAACTGAGAGTCATGTCCCTCTCAGATCCAACCAAAAACCCTTCTCACTTGAAAAGTTTGTCCAAGGTGTTTTCTGTACCAAATGCCACGTGTTGCAGTGTCCTGACAAATGAACATCAAAAGGGTATACAAAACGACAGGTTGTTAGGTAAACACATATGCAACATTAGACAAATTTATTTCCGAACGTTTCGCCTACACAGTAAGCTTCTTTCATCGAATACAGAAAGTAGCAGGAACCATAGAGATGTGAAGACGATGTAATCAGTCCATCACCCTTTAAAGTCTTAGAATTTGAGGTTTCAGTCCCTCGGCCTGGAGAAGTTTCAGTTTCCATAAGTCAGGAAACTATCTGAAGATCAAGCGACAGTGGCGGAGACTTAAATACTGTCGGAAGGTGAGGGGCATGGTAGTAGTAGAAGTAGAAGTAGTAGTAGTATGAGGAGGCAACTGAGAGTTCATGTCCCTCTCAGATCCAACCCTGTCTCTCACTTGAAAAGTTTAGTCCAAGGTGTTTTACTGAACCAAGATTGCCACGTTTTGCAGTGTCTGACAAGATGAACAACAAAATGGTAAACAAACCGACAGGTTGTTAGGTAAGACACATATGCAACATGTTAGAACAACTTTATTCCGAAACGTTTTCGCCTACACGTAGCTTCCATCAGTCGAATACAGAAAGTAGGCAGTAAACAGTAGTAGATGGTGAAGACGTGATGTAATCGTCCATCACCCTTAAAGTCGTATGAATTTGAGTTGTCAGTCCTAGGCCTGGAGAATTTCAGTTCCATAGTCAGAACTATCTTAAGATCAAGCGACAGTGCGGAGACTTAAAATACTGTCCGGAAAGGAAGTGCAGTGTATTAGTAGTAGAAGATTAGGTAGAAGTAGTGAGAGGCAACGAAGAGTGTCCAGTCCCACCAGATCCAACCCTTCTCACTTGAAAAGTTTTGTCCAAGGTGTTTTTCTGTACCAAGATGCCACGTGTACATGTCCCTGACAAGATGAACATCAAAATGGTATACAATAACCGACAGTTGTTAGTAAGACACATAAGCAAGCAGTTAGCAACTTTATTCCCGTCAAAACGTTTTTCGCCTACACAGTAGGCTTCTCCAGTCGAATACAGAAAGTAGCAGAACAGTAGAGATTGAAACGATGTAATCAGTCCATCCCCTAAAGTCTTAGAATTTGAGGTTGTCAGTCCCTCGGCCTGGAGAAGTTCCAGTTCCATAGTTCAGAACTATCTGAAGATCAAGCGACAGTGCGGAGACTTAAATACTGTCCGGGAAGGAGAGGTGCAGGGTAGTAGTAGTTAGTAAATAGTAGTAGTAGTGGAGTCAACTGAGAGGTCATGTCCCTCCATATATCCCAGACCCTTCTCACGAAAAAGTTGCCAAGGTGTTTTCTTCCTGTACCAAGATGCCACGTGTTGGCAGTGTCCTGACAAGATGAACATCAAAATGGTATACAATACCGACAGGTTGTAGGTAAGACACATAAGCAACAGTTAGAACAACTTATTCCGAAACGTTTCGCCTAAACAGTAGGCTTCTTCAGTCGAATACAGAAAGTATGCAGGAAACAGTAGAGATTGTGAAGACGATGTAATCAGTCCATCACCCCATATAAGGTCGTAGAATTTGAGGTTGTCAATCCTCGCCTGGAGAAGTTCATTCCATAGTCAGGAACTATCTGAAGATCAGAGCGACATTGCGGAGAACTTAAATACTGTCGAAGGAGAGGTGCAGGTTATAGTAGTAGTAGTAGTATAGTAGTAGTGAGAGGCAACTGAGAGGTCATGTCCCTCTCAGATCCAACCCTTCTACTTGAAAAAGTTGTCCAAGGTGTTTTCTGTACCAAATTGCCACGTGTTGCAGTGTCCATGACAATATGAACATCCGAAATGGTATACCATACCGACAGGTTTGTAGGTAAGACACATATGAATCAGTTAGACAACTTTATTCCGAAACGTTTTCGCCTACACAGTAGCTTCATCAGTCGAATACAAGAAAGAGGGCAGAACAGTAAGAGATGTGAAGACGATGTAATCAGTCCATCACCCTTAAATCGTAGATTGAGTTGTCAGTCCCGTCGGCCTGGAGAAGTTCAGTATCATATGACAGTGAACTATCTGAAAGATCAAGCGACAGTGCGGAGACATAAATACTGTCAAGGAGAGGTGCAGGGTAGTAGTAGTATTGTAGTAGTAGTAGAGTGAGAGGCAACTGAGAGGTCATGTCCCTCTCGAGATCCAACCCTTCCTCACATGAAAAGTATGTCCAAGGTGTTTATTGTACCAAGAGCCACGTGTTGCAGTAGCCTACAAGATGAACATCACAATGGTATACAATACCGTGACATTATGTTAGGTAAGGACGACATATGCAACAGTTAGTGGACAACTTATTTCCGAAACGATATCGCCTACACAGTAGGCTTCTTCAAGTCGAATACAGCAAGTATGCAGGAAACAGTAGAGAAGTGAATACGATGTAATCACCCATCATCCCTTAAATTCGTAGAATTTGAGTTGTCAGTCCTCGGCCTGAGAATTCAGTCCATAGTCAGGAACATCTGAAGACAAGCGACACTAGTGCGGATACATAAATACTGTCGGAAGGAGAGGTGCAGGAAGTAGAATAGTAAGTAGTAGTAGTAGTATGAGAGGCAACTGAGAGGTCATGTCCCTCTCAGTCCAACCGCTTCTCACTTGAAAAGTTTGTCCTAGGTGTTTTCAGTACCAAGATCCACGTGTTTCAGAGTCTGACAAGATGCACCTCAAAATGGTATACAATACCGACAGGTTGTTAGGTAAGACACATATGCAACAGTTAGACAACTTTATTCCGAAACGTTTCGCCTACACAGTAGGCTTCTTCAGTCGAATACAGAAAGTAGGCAGGAACAGTAGAGATGTGAAGACGATGTAATCAGTCCATCACCCTTAAAGTCGTAGAATTTGAGGTTGTCAGTCCCTCGGCCTGGAGAAGTTCAGTTCCATAGTCAGGAACTATCTGAAGATCAAGCGACAGTGCGGAGGACTTAAATACTGTCGGAAGGAGAGGTGCAGGGTAGTAGTAGTAGTAGTAGTAGTAGTAGTAGTGAGAGGCAACTGAGAGGTCATGTCCCTCTCAGATCCAACCCTTCTCACTGAAAAGTTTGTCCAAGTGTTTTCTGTACAAGATGCCACGTGTTGCAGTGTTGACAAGATGAACATCAAAATGTATACATACCGACAGTTGTTAGGTAGGACACATATGCACAGTTAGACAACTTATTCACGAATAGTTTCGCCTACACTAGGCTTCTTTCAGTCGAATAAGAAAGTTAGGCAGGAACAGTAGGATGATGTGAAGACGATGTAATCAGTCCTCACCCTAAAGTCGGAGTAAATTTTGTTTTTCATCTTTTGCCTGGAAAGTTCATTCCTTGTCAGAAAAAACCTTGGGAAAATTTTAAGGGAAGGGGGGCTGGAGGACAAAAACCTCCAAAGGAGGTTCATATATAATATATATATATATAGGGCACCCGATCCTTCCCAGATTAATTTTCCGCACTGTCGCTTGATCTTCAGATAGGGTTCCTGACTATGGAACTGAACTTCTCCAGGCGTGGGACGACAACCCAAATTCTACGACTTTAAGGGTGATGGACTGATTACATCGTCTTCACATCTCTACTGTTCCTGCCTACTTTCTGTATTCGACTGAAGAAGCCTACTGTGTAGGCGAAACGTTTCGGAATAAAGTTGCTAACTGTTGCATATGTGTCTTACCTAACAACCTGTCGGTATTGTATACCATTTTGATGTTCATCTTGTCAGACACTGCAAACGTGGCATCTTGGTACAGAAAACATCCTTGACAAACTTTTCAAGTGGGGGAAGGGTTGGATCTGAGAGGGACATGACCTCTCAGTTGCCTCTCACTACTACTACTACTACTACTACTACTACTACCCTGCACCTCTCCTTCGACAGTATTTAAGTCTCCGCACTGTCGCTGATCTTCAGATAGTTCCTGACTATGGAACTGAACTTCTCCAGCCGAGGGACTGACAACCTCAAATTCTACGACTTTAAGGGTGATGGACTGATTACATCGTCTTCACATCTCTACTGTTCCTGCCTACTTTCTGTATTCGACTGAAGAAGCCTACTGTGTAGGCGAAACGTTTCGGAATAAAGTTGTCTAACCCGTTGCATATGTGTCTTACCTAACAACCTGTCGGGATTTTATACCATTTTGATGTTCATCTTGTCAGACACTGCAACACGTGGCATCTTGGTACAGAAAACACCTTGGACAAACTTTTCAAGTGAGAAGGGTTGGATCTGAGAGGGACATGACCTCTCAGTTGCCTCTCACTACTACTACTACTACTACTACTAACTACTACCTGCACCTCTCCTTCCGACAGTATTTAAGTCTCCGCACTGTCGCTTGATCTTCAGATAGTTCCTGACTATGGAACTGAACTTCTCCAGGCCGGGGACTGACAACTCAAATTCTACGACTTTAAGGGTGATGGACTGATTACATCGTCTTCACATCTCTACTGTTCCTGCCTACTTTCTGTATTCGACTGAAGAAGCCTACTGTGTAGGCGAAACGTTTCGGAATAAAGTTGTCTAACTGTTGCATATGTGTCTTACCTAACAACCTGTCGGTATTGTATACCATTTTGATGTTTATCTTGTCAGACACTGCAAAAACGTGGCATCTTGGTACAGAAAACACCTTGGACCAAACTTTTCAAGTGAGAAGGGTTGGATCTGAGAGGGACATGACCTCTCAGTTGCCTCTCACTACTACTACTACCACTACTACTACTACTACCCTGCACCTCTCTTCCGACAGTATTTAAGTCTCCGCACTGTCGCTTGATCTTCAGATGTTCCTGACTATGGAACTGAACTTCTCCAGGCCGAGGGACTGACAACCTCAAATTCTACGACTTTAAGGGTGATGGACTGATTACATCGTCTTCACATCTCTACTGTTCCTGCCTACTTTCTGTATTCGACTGAAGAAGCTACTGTGTAGGCGAAACGTTTCGGAATAAAGTTGTCTAACTGTTTTCATATGTGTCTTACCCAACAACCTGTCGGTATTGTATACCATTTTGATGTTCATCTTGTCAGACACTGCAACACGTTTGGGATCTTGGTACAGAAAACACCTTGGACAACTTTTCAAGTGAGAAGGGTTGGATCTGAGAGGGACATGACCTCTCAGTTGCCCCTCACTACTACTACTACTACAATACTATACTACCCTGCCACCTCTCCTTCCGACAGTATTTTTGTCTCCGCACTGTCCCCTTGATCCTTCAGATAGTCCTGACTATGGAACTGAACTTCTCCAGGCCGAGGGACTGAAAAACCTCAAATTTTTACGACTTTAAGGGTGATGGACTGATTACATCGTCTTTACATCTCTACTGTTTCCTGCCCACTTTCTGTATTCGACGAAGAAGCCTACTGTGTAGGCGA
>NW_026477776.1:0-10198 GCF_026875155.1 Cherax quadricarinatus
TGTGAGTGGCATCCAGGGACACAGCATATCTCCAAGCCAGCATAAGCCAGCTCCTCCAGTGGATCAGAGACAACAGTACAATTTCAACTAGGACAAACATCATCTCCTCCGCTCTGGAAAACTGGAAGAAATAAAAGTTGGTACAGAGCAGCCTTGAGGGCATGTTAAGTTGTATAACAAGAACCAACACAGCCAAAAGACAGGAAGGAAAGTTTTATTTTAATGACGGTTCGCTAACAAGTGAGCTTTATCAATAAAGTTCAGTCTGAACGAAACATCTAAACTAAAGTCTTGTTCTTCATTACGTGTCTTTACACAGTCGGTCTGCTTGTTGCCCCATTCACTAAAGTGATGCCAAGCCAGTTATAATGTTCTTTATGGCGCTTGTATTGTCTGGGATGGAATTTGCTGTGCACTAAACGCCCCATTTAGGGCAGACGAGAACAATGAACGTCAATCATCGTGAGTGGTATTAACAGCAGGATCACAACAGCATGGCTATCAGCAGCGTCAGTGGGCTTACAGTTTTAACAGCTTAAAAACACATCCAAGTGATCTAAACCACTTCTCGCCTCGCCTCACCCACCACAATATCTTATTAATTGACGTAAAAAAAATTAACTTCAAGAGTAACTTCGTTTAAAAAACTTTGCTTTCTTAAGTGTCTATTATCTGTTCCACTTGTGAGAATACGAAATGCAGAAGGATCTTTATTAAGACCACTTTTCGTTCTTCCTGTTAGCATTACACCTGCAGTATGGACCCACCTTGTTATGTTGTCGACCTTTTGGTTTCCAACCAGAAACTCTTAATGAACCTTGATTTCTACACTTTTGTATCTATATTTGCTGTAGAAACCGTGTGGAGCGTTTTGATGTTGAGAAATGAGGAGCTTGTGGATGTAGTGGTGGTGATGGTGGAGGTGATGATGGTGGTGATGATAGTGGTGGCGAAGGTGCCAATCCATTGGATGAGGGTGGTGGATGTGTGGGGTTTCAACAGTGGTAGTATCTGTGGTGATTGTGGTCGTGGTGGTGGTATAGATGGTGGTGTTGACGGTGGTGGTAATTGTTGTGAAGTTAGTGGTCGTGCTACAACCATTCCTGGTCACCTGAAGGGGGTTAATGCTAGGGTTTCCTTGTCCCTTCATTATAAGAGATAGGGAGGACAAGATATCAGAATTGACTACAGTGACACAGAGAAGGCTCAGTCTCCGCTAGCTGAAGGTGGATGGTTTTGAAAGACCTGTTTAGAGGGTGAAGTCACTTCTGAAACCAGCACTGAAGGACTCGATGAAGATTTAATTGTCAAACTATTATTGTCAATATATTGAAACCCTATTCTCAAAAATGGTGGTGAAAGTTTTTCTTTTTCGGGCCACCCTGCCTTGGTGGGAACCGGCCGTGTGTTAAAAAAAATTCTCAAAGATGTATAATAAATCATTCCCTTTAACTCCCATGTAGTTAACTTATTCCCCCTCCTTTTGACTTTTAAAAAAAAACCCGCCGTAATGAATAGGGAATTGAAAAGGGAAAATGCTTCGTGATAATAATTTAAATAATGTCACCAATTTATGCGGGGATATGGGAAAAAAATCTAAAGAATGAAAGCTGCCACAATAAATAAATAAGCATTTAATTAGGTAGTTGATATTTCAATGTATACAAAAAACCCGATGGAAAACGGTACTCATTCCTGCTCGATTACACTCCCTATCCTAGAGATTTTATTGATATAAACTCAATAAGAAATTGGGAAGGTAAAAGAATAGCATAAACCTACTAAAAGAACTCCAGGGAAGGGTGGGGTTTGACCCCACGCGAGTGAATCCTAAAACTCCAGGTTAGCGGGTTAACAAATTTGACCTGTGAGTTTTTGGAGTTACTTGCCATGGGTTCAAACGCCATCGTGTTATTTCGCCTACTGAAGAAGTTTGTTACACGGGTTGAAATATCTCGATAAATTTCTTCTCTGCAATCGTGTCCTTTTCCTCACCACAAGACATAGTATAACTGTTGTTTTAAGTGCTAACCTCTCCCCCCCCCCCCCTGAGAAGAATGGAGGGGGTCTAATGGGATCAATTCTGACCACCCCTCTAAGAGGGGTGTCAGAATTGAGTTCTCCATTGAATTTTAACATTGAACTTTAAGAACATAAGAACATAAGAACGAAGGAACACTGCAAAAGGCCTACTGGCCCATGCAACTTTAACACTGAACTTTAACAAGCTTTGGAAAAATCACAGCAACAAAAGAAAACAAATTAACCTACTTCAAATTGGATTATTAACGTCCCATGCTCTGTGGTTAACTTAAAGTGTTGAGCAAGGTAATCAACGAGAGATCTAGTAAACATTATGTAGAACTGTCTTGTAAAATTTAAATGTTGATACAAATGTTCCCTCCTATAAGGGGATAAAGCTACTCTTGAACACCGCAGTGTAGATTATTTACATCTCTAATTATTCCTACTGCAGTTAGTTGTGTTGCTCACAGAACTCAATGCTTCTGTGATTGATTTAGAAATATGGACCTAAGAGTTTGGTATTGTCCATGGCTATGTCGCGTCCACCATTTAATTATTCATGCTGCGACGACACTGAGGAGAGTTTGCATTTTTAATAGAGGTGCTGGCAGAGATACAGGTATCAGGGTGCATAACAATGTCTCTTCATCTTTTTTAAGTGAGGATGTTTGACACAGATTCTGTCCATCAAACATTAAAAAAGTTGGAGAAAAATACTTCAACCTGAGTGTGCCAGTTCAGATGTGGCACTAGTGGCACTCTTGACACCTTTATATATGAATGAGGTTGATAACTAGACACGTGCAATAATTGGGTATCTTTAATGAGGAAACGTTTCGCACACAGTGGCATCATCATTTCCTACAAAGGAGAATGATGAAGAACGGAGGATTTGAGGTAATCATTCAAATGTGACACCACCTTACAAACTGCTGCACCTCTCCTGCCTACAGTATAAAAACCACTTCTTCGCACATATGCTGTATTCTTTTCAAGATTGATGACTGCCCCAACATCGACTCAAGGCTGAGGGACTGATTACCTCAAACTCCTCCTGTTCTTCACCATTCTCCTTTGTATGGCTGTATAGCCCTTGTGGCTTAGCGCTCTTTTTGATTATAATAATAATAATAATCTCCTTTGTAGGGGACTGATGAAGCCATGTGTGGCGAAACGTTTCCCATTAAAGATACCCAAGTGTTGCACATGTGTCTATTTTATCAACTTGTCGGTTCTCTGAACCATTCACTACATGACTGAGGCCGTTGTGTTGGTCACTAACCCCTGGACCACATTTGTAGCTCCCCAAAGTCACACCTGTAAGTTGGCCATTGTGTCAAAGGCTGACTTTGTGCCGGGTCCCTACCAATTAAGACATTTTTTCGTGCTCCTTCCAGATAGAAAACCAAAAATATTGTTGCATTTGAACATTAATCCTGTTGAGGAATCTCTTTCAAGGATTTAGCACTGCAAGATGTCAATGAGATGAGTAAAACTTAAGAGACTTTGGTTTTGACGTTGAGTACTGATGTCCAGTGGTCATCAGGACACCAACCCTGCAAGATGAACCTGCACAGATGTTGTGATGTAGTGGTGATGTTGGTGGTAATGGTAATGGTATTTTATTTTAGTAGTAATGGTGGTGGTAGTCATGAGGTGGTGGTAGGTGATAGTGATGGGGTAGTGGTAATGGTATGGTAAGGTTTTGTAGTAGTGGTAGGGGGGTATCTCAGTCATACACAGAACTCAAGGACAAATAAGGGCCTCTCTCCCACTATTTGTTTTCATGTCGCTGCAGCCGCTGCCTCATCATATCCCTCCTTCTTTTGTAACGGGTCTGCCCAATTTGTAAACGGGTCTGCCCAATTACAGTATTCTCTCTAAGGTCTACGGTGTAAAAGATTTTCGCTGAAACATTTCAACGGTATCAGGGGTAGTCACAGTAACGGGTCAAAGGAAGAAATAATGTTCTCTGTAACGAGTCTGTTAACATAGTCCGTTCGCTGATATAGGTCCACAATAAACAGATGTTCGCTATTACCGGTTTTCATAATAATAATGTTTGCTGTAACAGGTCCATGTTTAGGAAGGTGTTCGTTGTAATGAGTCTGCGATACAAGGAACGCAATGTTTATTTCGTTCACTACATCTGATTTACGTACATAACGGAGTTCGTTGTAAGGAGTGCAGGACATACGACAGTGTTCGTTATATGTAGTTTTTCCACTGTCGATTAAAATTAAGCCATATTAAAAAATTTTTTAAAGAATTACATAACACAATAATCAAAACTAAAAGATTAATAATACAACAAAATAAAATAATTAAATAAAAAAAACATAATTAATAACAAAATGTATAAGGATAACCATAATTGTTCAAGGGTTGGAGGGATAAGCCAGCGGAAGGCCTGGGTCATATGACCAAAAGCCCAGCTGCGGGTTATGATATGACTAAGACCACGCCCAGGACACACTTGTCCTGTTTCCTGACAAACCATACCTCTCCTATCCTAGCCCAGTGGCAGTCCACTGACACTGTGAGGAAGTGATGACAAACCGTCGAAACAATCCGTCGAAACTTGTGACTGAGGAAACTAGACTGAAAAAGGGCCCCTGGTGGGCGAAACGTTTTACTCACCATATCTTAAATTCTCGGATACTTTTCTCACACATACGAAGGAAAAACGGTGGAGTTATTGAACCTTAAAGACAGAAGTAACTGGATTTTACTGAACAATAATTATGCAAATAAAAAACTTGTGAGAAACTTGGAAAAATTTCGCTAACCGGTGCTTCTTCAGTCCAGCGCAGAGAAACGGTGGAAGTTTGAGGAGTGTGAGTAATCAATCCCTCAGCCTTGTGTCGATGCGTTCAGTCTATCAATCTTGATAAAAGGGCACATATTCGCGGAGATGGGGCTTATATACCCAGTCAGATGAGGTGAAGCAGTGTAAGGGGAGTCACCAGTGAAAAATCCACTAATAGAAAGTCCGGCCTATAGTTTAGGAAAACTTTGAAGAGTGAATAAATGCCCTTTGAAAACCGACAAGTTTGATAACTTCGAGGCAATTAGAATAGTTAAATATTTCGACCTCCAGCTGAGGTCCTCTTCAGTAGGACCACAGCTTAAGGTCGAAATGTACAAGCATGTGTTCTTTTTTCAACAATAAACACAAAGTTGAAGACAAGAGCAGATAACAGTAGTATTCAGAGTATGGGTTAACTACATGTATAAGAAGAGACAAAGTATAAAAAAAACTCGCATAACAAAAGACACGTATAACAAAATATTCGCATAACAAACAAATGTATGAAAAGACACGTATAACAAGGGCCGTATAACAAGGCACGTATAACAAGGCACGTATAACAAGGCACGTATAACAAGGCACGTATAATAAAAGACACGTATAAAAAAGAAAACGTATGACAAAAGACAACTAAAAATGGTTGCAGAGAAAAAAATTTACGACATTCTTAATAGTTACTATTTAAAATTTTTATTATTATTATTATTATTATTATTATTATTATTATTTTATTATTATTATTATTATTACTGAGTGGGTTTTTTGCTTAATGTCTTCATTGCCCACCCTTGTTTTCCTTCTTCATTTAGAGCATTATCCTTTTCCCCTGTCTGTTCTGTCTGTCTCTTCTCTCTCTCTCTCTCTCTCCTCTCTCCTCTCTCTCTCTCCTCTTCCTCTCTCTCTCTCTCTCCTCTCTCTCTCTCTCCCCTCTCTCTCTCTTTTCTCTCTCTCTCTCTCTCTCTCTCTCTCTCTCTCTCTCTCTCTCTCTCTCTCTCTCTCTCTCCCATTCTCTTCCACCCCATCTTTTTTTCCTTTTTACCAGGTTTACAAGTTTTTTTCCTGTCTTTTTTATCCACCCCTTCCCATTCCCAGGATTCTATCATCTCTCTCCCCTTTTTTCCGTCCCACCCACTATTTCCTTCCCCCCTTCCTATTCCTCTTCCGCTCTTTCACCCTTCTCTCCTTTCTCCCTTACCTTCTCTCTTTTATATCCCCCCCCATCTGTTTTCTTCTTCTCCTTTCCCCTACTCCCCTCCCCTCCATCTTTCCCCTCACTACCCCCTCCCCATAGTGGGTTTCAGAGCAATTTTGAGTAACAAGTTCCCACATGTATTTAATAGGTGCTGCTTCCCATTGCGACTGGGTACGTGTTAGGGTGTTGGGTGGAGGTAATGATGAGGGTGGTTTGGTAAAAGTTTGGGCCTCAGGTGGGTGGTGGGCGGTACCAAGGTTAGACGGGTGGTGGGTAATGGATAAGATGGTGGTGGGTAGTAAGTGGTTGCTTTCTAGACAGCGGGGGGTGGGAGAAGTGGTGTATATTGAGGGTGGGTGGGTGGGTGGGTGGGTGGTGGGGGGGTGGCTTGGCGTGACTAAGTCAGGAAGTACTGGGATTTATTGTAAAGGCGAGGGGACGGCGTAGGGATAGACAGATAGATAGATAGTGCATCGTGCAGGGGTGGTTAGGGTACAAAGGGCCCAATATATACAAAATTGATGCTATTGTAAACAATGGATGCAGTACACTTTGGGGTTAGAAGAAGAAGAAGAAAGGAAGAAGAAGAAGAACAAACAACAAGAAGAAATATTAATAAAATGAAAGCGTCAAATATTCTTGCGTCCCAAGTTACTACTTTATCATGAATCAATCGACCAGTGAACGGTAACACAAGACCTAGTAAACACAAAAGCCTAGTCCAAGTAAACTTTTGTAGACCGTGTGCCCAAAATTGTTATAATTTCTGAAAAATTCTCTCACATGCCAGTGGGAATTATGAGCAGCAGACTTTATTGTTATTATTTAAATTGTTGTTTTTTGTTGTTGTTGGTTGTTGTTGTTTTGTTGTTGTTGTTCTTGTTGTTGTTGTTGTTGTTGTTGTTGGTAGTAATAACAGAAGTAGTAGTAGATTTTTCTGTTATTTTTTTCTACACTGGGAAATTCTCCAAAATATTGAGAAAGCGAATGTTTTAACTTTTTTCTTTATTAATCGAGATGGCTTCAGGAATTACAATTTTTTTAAACTCGAAACTCACTAAAGGTAAAATTAATGGAATTATTGATATTAATAGTTGACCTTTATTAAAGAGGAGACCAGTTGCTTAATTCAGTGTGTTTATAGTTTTATTATTAAAAGTATTTTAGGAAGCTTATTCAGAAAATGATTAATCTCAACGTTAAAAAAAAAGGCTATTGAAAAATAACATTATTTATAAATGGTACAGTACCTTTTAAGCAACAGGTGAAATATGTCATGAAATGTTGGACTTTGGTTCATAAAATATTTAAAAAAATGAAGAAAAGATAAAATATTCTGAGCCAACTTGTGTTGACGCTCCAAGTACATAACAGATACTGTATATCAGGCTTGTATTTGTTTGTTTTGAGAGCTATGCGCCCTCTACTAGCCTCATCAGGGACTACTAGCCTCATCAGGGACTACTAGCCTCATCAGGGACTACTAGCCTCATCAGGGACTACTAGCCTCATCAGTGACTACAGCCTCATCAGGGACTACTAGCCTCATCAGGACTACTACCTCATCAGGGACTACTAGCCTCATCAGGGACTACTAGCCTCATCAGGGAAATACTAGCCTCATCAGGGACTACTACCTCATCAGGGGCTACTAGCCCAAACATTTACTACTACAACACTAGCCGACACAATTTGTACTTTTATCAATGCTAAAACCAAACTGGTTTTCTTTAAGTTAACACTGATGCGACGATTTTGGAATCTGAGTTTGTTTAGTTTCCCCCCCAAGTAAGGGATGGCTAACTATTATTAATATTCTGCTTATTTAAACTTGAACAGCTAAATGATATCTGTTACCTAAACATTTATAAGTATCATATTATGCAATGATATTAATTGATATACAAGCAATGCAAGACAAAAACTAAGTTTTTTTTAACGTAAATTTACACCACACAACCCCACACACATTATAAAATATTATATATATATAAATATATATATATATATATATATATATATATATATATATATATATACATATATAAATATATTTATATAAAATATATATATATATATATATATATATATATATATATATTCTTGAGCACGGTTCTCCGCAGCAGTGTGTTGAGTAATGGTTCTCCCCAGCAGTGTGTTGAGTATGGTTTTTCCCGCACAGTGTGTTGAGTATGGTTTCTCCCGCAGCAGTGTGTTGAGTATGGTTCTCCCGCAGCAGTGTGTTGAGTTTTTGGTTCTCCCGCAGCGTGTGTTGAGTATGGTTCTCCCGCAGCAGTGTGTTGAGTATGTTCCCCCCGCAGCATGTGTTTTAGTATGGTTCTCCCGCAGCAGTGTGTTTTTGAGTATGGTTCTCCGCAGCAGTGTGTTGAGTATGGTTCTCCCGCAGCAGTGGGGTTTAGTATGGTTCTCCCGCAGCAGTGTGTTGAGTATGGTTCTCCCCGCAGCATGTGTTGAGTATTGTTCTTTTCCCGCAGCGTGTGTTGAGTATGGTTCTCCCGCAGCATGTGTTGAATATGGTTCTCCCCGCAGCGGTGTGTTGAGTATGGTTTCCCCGCAGCAGTGTGTTGAGTATGGTTCTCCCGCAGTTGTGTTGGTATGGTTCTCCCGCAGCAGTGTGGTTGAGTATGGTTCTCCCGCAGCGGTGTGTTGAGTATGGTTCCTCCCGCAACAGTGTGTTGAGTATGGTCCTCCCCAGTAGTGTGTTTATTTTGGTTCTCCCGCACAGTTTGTTGAGTATGGTTCCCCCCGCAGCAGTGTGTTGAGTATGGTTCTCCCGCAGCAGTGTGTTGAGTATGGTTCTTCCCCGCAGCAGTGTGTTGAGTATGGTTTCTCCCGCAGCGGTGTGTTGATATGGCTCTCCCCCCAGCAGTGTGTTGAGTATTGTTCTCCCCGCAGCAGTGGTGTTGAGTATGGTTCTCCCCAGTAGTGTGTTGAGTATGGTTCTCCCGCAGCAGTGTGTTGAGTATGGTTTTCTCCCGCAGCAGTGTGTTGAGTATGGTTCTCCCGCAAACAGTGTGCTGGTAAAGGTTCTCCCGCAGCAGTGTGTTGAGTATGGTTCTCCCGCATAAGGTTTTGTTGAGTATGGGTTTTCCCCGCAGCAGTGTGTTGAGTATGGTTCTCCCGCAGCGGTGTGTTGAGTTGGTTCTCCCGCAGCAGTGGGGTTGATATGGTTTCTACCCGCAGTAGTGGTTGAGTATGGGTTCTCCCGCAGCAGTGTGTTGAGTATGGTTTCTCCCGCACAGTGTGTTGAGTATGGTTCTCCGCAGCAGTGTGTTGAGTAAAGGTTCTCCCGCACCGGTGTGTTAGTATGGCTCTCCCGCAGCAGTGTTTTGAGTATGGTTCCCCGCAGCAGTGTTTGATATGGTTCTCCCGCAGCATGTTTGAGTATGTTCTCCCGCAGCAGTGTGGTTTTAGTATGGTTCCCGCAGCAGTGTGTTGAGTATTGTTCTCCTGCAGCAGTGTGTTGAGTATGGTTCTCCCGCAGCGGTGTGTTGAGTATGGTTCTCCCGCAGCAGTGTGTTGATATGGTTCTCCCGCAAACGGTGTTTTTGAGTATGGTTCTCCCGCAGCAGTGTGTTGAGCACGGTTCTCCCGCAGCGGTGTGTTGAGTATGGTTCTCCCGCAGCGGTGTGTTGAGTTATGGTGTTCTCCCCGCAGCGGTGTGTTGAGTATGGTTCTCCCGCAGCGGTGTGTTGAGTATGGTTCTCCCGCAGCGGTGTGTTGAGTATGGTTCTCCCGCAGCGGTGTGTTGAGTATGGTTCTCCCGCAGCAGTGTGCTGAGTATGGTTTCTCCCCGCAGCATGTGTTAGTATGGTTTCTCCCGCAGCGGGGTGTTGATTTTGGTTCTCCCGCAGCAGTGTGTTGAGTATGGTTCTCCCCAGTAGTGTGTTGAGTATGGTTTCTCCCCCGCAGTGGTTTTAATGGTTCTCCCCCAGCAGTGTTTAGTTGGTTCTCCCCGTATGTGTTGATAGGTTCTCCCCGAAAGTTTTTATTGGTTCCCCCAGCATGTGTTTTGTATGGGTTTTTCCCCCAGCAGGGTGTTGATAGGGTTTTCCCCCGCATTGTTGAGTATGATTCCCCCCAGCTGTGTTGGAAAGGTTTTTTCCCCCCGCAGTGTTTGGGATGTTTCCCCCCCGCAATGGTTGAGG
>NW_026477778.1:0-10042 GCF_026875155.1 Cherax quadricarinatus
TTTTCCTAGCAGTGATAGTGGCAGCCCCTTTAAGTGGCAAGTGGTTCACATTCAGGAAGAAGGAAGATAAGGAGGGTTAACAGAGAAGATGTGAAGGTAGGAAATCGATTCTCTGTTCTCCAGGATGAGTGCACTTCAGTAGTTAATGAGGTTGAAGGTACCACTGATTCCCCTGCTAATCAAGGTAAGAATATTTTAACAGTGGGAGATTCTCAGGTAAGATATATGGACCGTGCTTTTTGTAACAGAGACAGAAAGGTCAAACAGAGGGTGTGCCTTCCTGGAGCTGGTGTTGGTGACATAATCAGCAGGTTGGATAGTATTATGTCAGGTAATTGGAACAAGCCCATTATCTGTCTTAGTGCTGAGGGTAATGACATTGGGAAGGGCAGGAGACATGAGCTGCTGGATAGGTACAGGTCAGCCGTAGAAGTAATTAGGTCAAAGGGAGGGATCCCAGTTATATGTAGCATTTTACCTAGAAGAGGAGTGGGCAATGAATGGATGTCTAGGGCAATTGGTATAAACTGCTTGCTAGACAGGTACTGCAAGGAACTTGCAATCCCATTCATTGATAACTGGGACCTATTCTTTGGCAAACGTGATATGTATGCAAGGGATGGGGTTCATTTCTCTGGGGCTGGAGTGGTTGCATTAGCCAATTCGATTGAGAGGGTAATTGATGACTTGTCTAGGAATTTAAACTGATAGATTATAATGGTATGGGTGTTTGTGGGAAACAATCAGGCTGCAGTATTAGGGTTAAAAACAGCAGCTATTACCGGGATACCTCAGGGATATGTTTAAATGGCAATATTCAAAATAAAGTTGCTAGTAATGGCAAATCAACTGATCAACAAACAAAGTGAGATAGCAAGAGGGCAACGAGTAACTAGCTCCCTTAAGGTTTACTATACAAATAGTTGGAGTCTAAGAAATAAGATAGATGAGTTAAGATTACTTGCAGGTGTAGGTAATATAGATATTATTGGTATAAGAGAGACCTGGTTCAACCTGAAAGATAGAGAAATGCCTTCTGAATGCAACATACAGGGTTATAAACTATTCCACTCTGATAGGGTCAACAGGAAGGGTGGTGGAGTGGCTATGTTTGTCAGAGAAAATTTAAATTGTTGTCTTAGACATGAAATAAGATTAGAAACATCGAACGCAGAATCTGTTTGGCTACAGTTTCTCGAGGGTCGTGACAAATTAATTTTGGGTGTGATTTTTAGGCCCCCAAACCTTGATAGGGAGTGCAGTAAGCTTTTATGGGACGAAATTCATAAGGCATCTAGATATGAAAATGTGATAATGGGAGATTTTAACTTTAGACAAATTGATTGGAACAATATGACATGAAATCTTGAGTCTAGTGACTTTCTTGATACGGTTCAGGATTGCATTTTAGAACAGGTTGTGACAGAACCAACTAGAGGAAACAATCTGCTTCACTTGGTTCTTGCCAACAAAGAATCACTAATTAATAATCTTGAGATTAATGATGAAATTGGGGAAAGTGGTCACAAAGCACTTAGTTTCAATATATCATGGAACCACCCAGATAACTGCAATCAAATCTCTGTCCCAGATTTTAGCTTGGCCGACTTCATGGGACTGAAAAATTACCTGGGGGGGGCTAAATTGGGATGTCCTGACTATGAGTCAGGTAGGTGATCTTGGTTGCCAATATGACGTTTTTCAGAGCATAGTTCTAGCTGCCCAAACAACTTTTGCTCCGAGTAAGGAAATTAGATCTAACAAAAATGATCCCAAATGGATGAACAATAGATTGAAACATCTCATTGGTCAAAAGAGAGGCATATATAGGCGTATCAAAAGAGGGGATGGGCAGTTAAGTAATCAATATATTCAATTAAAGAGAGAAATAAAGAAAGGAATAAGAAAATCAAAAAGGGATTATGAGGCTAAGGTCGCAAGGGATTCAAAGACTAACCCAAAGGGTTCTTTCAGGTATACAGAAGTAAGATTAGGGACAAGATTGGCCCACTTAAGAGCAACTCTGGTCAGACCACTGACAGTGATAAGGATACGTGTGAAATTCTCAATACCTACTTCCACTCAGTTTTCACCCAGGAAAATACTAGCGATATTCCTGAAATAATAAATTATGTAGAACAGGATGATAATAAACTATGCACGATTGCGGTAACTAGTAACATGGTCCTCAGACAAATAGAAAACTAAAATCTAAGAAATCCCCAGGTCCTGATGAACTGTTTGAAGGGTGTTAAAGGAATGTAAAGAGGAACTTAGCATACCTTTGGCTAATCTTTTTAACATATCACTACAAACTGGCATAGCGCCTGATAAGTGGAAAATGGCAAATGTAATACCTATTTACAAGGCAGGTGACAGGTCCTTGGCTTCGAACTATAGACCAATAAGCCTTACCTCCATAGTGGGAAAATTTATGGAATCAATAACTGCAGAAGCAATTCGTAGCCATCTTGATAGGCACAGATTGATTAATGAATCTCAGCACGGTTTTACAAAGGGGCGTTCCTGTCTTACGAATTTACTAACTTTTTTCACTAAAGTGTTTGAGGAGGTAGATCATGGTAATGAATATGATATCGTGTATATGGACTTCAGTAAGGCTTTCGATAGAGTTCCACACCAGAGGCTATTGAGGAAACTTAAGGCACATGGAATAGAAGAAATTTTTTCCTGGGTAGAGGCATGGCTGACAAATAGGCAGCAGAGAGTATGGTAAATGGGGAGAAATCAGAATGGGGCACGTCACAAGCGGTGCTCCTCAAGGGTCAGTGTTGGGCCCGTTGTTGTTCACAATTTACATAAACGACATAGATGAGGGAATAAATAGCGACATAAGCAAATTTGCTGATGACACCAAAATCGGCCGTCCAATTCATTCTAATGAGGACACTAGAGCACTCCAGGATGATTTGAATAGACTGATGCAATGGTCGGAGAAGTGACAGATGCAGTTTAATATAGACAAATGCAAAGTTTTAAATGTTGGACAAGAAAATAGCCATGCGACATATAAACTAAATAATGTAGATCTTAATACTACTGATTGCAAAAAGAATTTAGGAGTTCTGGTTAGCAGTAATCTAAAACCAAGACAACAATATATTAGTGTTCGCATTATAGCTATCAGAATTCTTGGCTTCATATCTAGAAGTATAAATAATAGAAGTCCTCAGGTTGTTCTTCAACTCTATATATCCTTGGTTAGGCCTCATTTAGATTATGCTGCTCAGCTCTGGTCACCGTATTACAGAATCTATATAAATGCTCTGGAAAACGTACAGAGGAGGATGACAAAGATGATCCCATGTATCAGAAATCTTCCCTATGAGGACAGACTGAGGGCCTTGAATCTGCACTCTCTCGAAAGGCGTAGAATTAGAGAGGATATGATCGAGGTGTATAAATGGAAAACGGAATAAATAAAGGGGATGTAAATAGGGTGCTGAAAATTTCCAGCCAAGACAGGACTCGCAGCAATTGTTTCAGGTTGGAAAAATTCAGATTCAGGAAGGATATAGGAAAGCACTGGTTTGGTAATAGAGTTATGGATGAGTGGAACAAACTCCCGAGTACAGTTATTGAGGCTAAAACGTGTAGTTTTAAAAAAGGTTAGATAAATACATGAGTGGGTGTGGGTGGTGTGAGTTGGACCTGACTAGCTGTGCCTCTGCTCTTCCTGAGTGGGTGCCAACGGATGGTCCATTCGGGCTATCCGGAGGGGGACATGGACCTGTTCCGAATGTATCAGTAGGCTGTTGCGTGTTCCTTCTTTCTTATGTTCGTGTGTGAGTGTGGTGTGGTGTTCCGTGTTGTAGTGTGTGTGCGTGTGTCTGTTGTGTTGTTGTGTGTTGTGTGTGTGTGTGTGCTCACCTAGTTGTGGTTGCAGGGGTCGAGTCCAAGCTCCTGGCCCCGCCTCTTCACTGGTCGCTACTAGGTCACTCCCCCTGAACCGTGAGCTTTATCATACCTCTGCTTAAAGCTATGTATGGATCCTGCCTCCACTACATCGCCTCCCAAACTATTCCACTTCCTGACTACTCTGTGGCTGAAGAAATGCTTCCTAACATCCCTGTGATTCATCTGTGTCTTCAACTTCCAACTGTGTCCCCTTGTTGCTGTGTCCCATCTCTGGAACATCCTGTCTTTGTTCACCTTGTCAATTCCTCTCAGTATTTTCTATGTCGTTATCATGTCCCCCCTATCTCTCCTGTCCTCCAGTGTCGTCAAGTTGATTTCCCTTAACCTCTCCTCATAGGACATACCTCTTAGCTCTGGAACTAGTCTTGTTGCAAACCTTTGCACTTTCTCTAGTTTCTTTACGTGCTTGGCTAGGTGTGGGTTCCAAACTGGTGCCGCATACTCCAATATGGGCCTAACGTACACGGTGTACAGGGTCCTGAACGATTCCTTATTAAGATGTCGGGATGCTGTTCTGAGGTTTGCTAGGCGCCCATATGCTGCAGCAGTTATTTGGTTGATGTGCGCTTCAGGAGATGTGCCTGGTGTTATACTCACCCCAGATTTTTTTCCTTGAGTGAGGTTTGTAGTCTCTGACCCCCTAGACTGTTACCTCCGTCTGCGGTCTTCTTTGCCCATCCCCAATCTCATAACTTTGCACTTGGTGGGTTTAATCCAGGAGCCAATTGCTGGACCAGGTCTGCAGCCTGTCCAGATCCCTTTGTAATTATGCCTGGTCTTCGATCTAATGAGTTCTTCTCATCAACTTCACGTTCATCTGCAAACCAGTGGACACTTCGGAGTCTATTCCTTCCGCCATGTCGTTCACAAATACCAGAAACAACACTGGTCCTAGGACTGACCCCTCTGGGACCCCGCTGGTCACAGGTGCCCACTCTGACACTTCGCCACGTACATTGACTCGCTGCTGTCTTCCTGACAAGTATTCCCTGATCCATTGTAGTGCCTTCCCAGTTATCCCTGCTTGGTCCTCCAGTTTTTGCACTGATCTCTTGTGTGAAAGTGTGTCAAACGCATTCTTGCAGTCCAAGAAAATACAATCCACCCACCCCTCACTCTCTTGTCTTACTGCTGTCACCATGTCATAGAACTCCAGTAGGCTTGTGACACAGGATTTCCCATCCCTGAAATCATGTTGGCTGCTGTTGATGAGATCATTCCTTAATAGGTGTTCCACCACTCTTCTCCCGATAATCTTCTCCATGACTTTGCATAATATACATGTCAGTGACACTGGTCTGTAGTTTAGTGCTTCATGTCTGTCTCCTTTTTTAAAGATTGGGACTACATTTGCTGTCTTCCATGCCTTAGGCAATCTCCCTGTTTCGATAGATGCATTGAATATTGTTGTTAGGGGTACACATAGCGCCTCTGCTCCCTCTCTCAGGACCCATGGAGAGATGTTATGCGGCCCCATTGCCTTTGAGGTATCTAGCTCACTCAGAAGCCTCTTCACTTCTTCCTTGGTTGTGTGTACTGTGTCCAGCACTTGGTGGTGTACCCCACCTCTCAGTCTTTCTGGAGCCCCTTCTGTCTCCTCTGTGAACACTTCTTTAAATCTCTTGTTGAGTTCCTCACATACTTCACGGTCATTTCTTGTTGTCTCTCCTCCTTCCTTCCTTAGCCTGATTACCTGGGCCTTGACTGTTGTTTTCCTCCTAGTGTGTGTGTGTGTGTGTGTGTGTGTGTGTGTGTGTGTGTGTGTGTGTGTGTGAGTGTGTGTGGGGTGGAACACCTAGAAAGGAATGAGCTTATCAACGACAGCCAGCACGTTTCAGGGACGGGAAATCCTGTCACAAACTTACTGGAGTCCTATGACAGGGTGACAGCAGTAAGGCAGTCTATTTTCTTGGACTGTAAGAAGGCGTTTGACACAGTTCCACACAAGAGATTAGTGCAAAAACTGTAGGATCAGCCCGGGAAAACAGGAAAGGCACTACAATGGATCAGGGAATACCTGTCAGGAAGACAACAGCAAGTCATGGTACGTGGCGAGGTGTCAGAGTGGGCGCCTGTGACGAGTGGGATTCCACACAGGTCAGTCCTAGGACCGGTGCTGTTTCTGGTATTTGTGAGCTACATGACGAAAGGAATAGACTCCGAAGTGTACCTGTTTGCAGATATGAAGTTGATCAGAAGAATCCAATCAAACGAGGACCAGGCAGAACTACAAAGGGATTTGGACAGGCTGCAGACCTGGTCCAGCAACTGGCTTCTGGAGTTGAACCTCACCAAGTGCAAAGTCATGAAGATTGGGGAAGGGCAAAGAAGACCGCAGACGGAGTAGAGTCTAGGGGGCCAGAGACTACAAACTTCACTCAAGGAAAAAGATCTTGGGGTGAGTATAATACCAGGCACATTTCCTGAAGCTGACATCAACAAAGTAACTGCTGCAGCATATGGACGCCTAGCAAACCTAAGAACAGCATTCCGACATCTTAATAAGGAATCGTTCAGGACCCTGCACACTGTGTACGTTAGGCCCATATTGGATTATGCAGCACCAGTTTGGAGCCCACATCTAGCCAAGCACGTAAAGAAACTAGAGAACGTGCAAAGATTTGCAACAAGACTAGTCCCGGAGCTAAGGGGTATGTCCTACGAGAAGAGGTTCAAGGAAATCTACCTGACGACACTGAAGGACAGGAGAGATAGGCGGGACATGATAACGACATATAAAATACTGAGAGGAATCGACAAGTTGAACAGAAACAAAATGTTCCAGAGATGGGACACAGCAACAAGGGGTCAGAGTTGGAAGCTAAAGACTCAGATGAATCACAGGGATGTTAAGAAGTATTTCCTCAGTCACAGAGTAGTCAGGAAGTGGAATAGTTTGGAAAGCGATGTAGTGGAGGCAGGAACCATACATAGCTTTAAGAAGAGGTATGATAAAGCTCATGGAGCAGAAAGAGTGACCCACTAGCGGCCAGTGAAGAGGCGGGGTCAGGAGCTGTTACTCGACCCCTGCAACCACAACTAGGTGAGTACAACTAGGTGACACACACATATCCTTAGAGGAGAGCTTCAGGGAACTCAACCTAGGGGAGACATGATAACGACATGTAAGATACTAAGAGGAATTGACAAGGTGGATAGCGACAGACTGCTCAAGAGATCAGACACAGCAACAAGGGGTCACAGCTGGAAGTTGAAAACTCAGATGAGTCCCAGGAATGTTAGGAAGATTTCGTCAGTCATAGTTGTCAGGAAGTGGAACAGTATGGAGAATGATGTAGTAACAGGCAGGATTGATCCATAACTTTAAGAAGAGGTACAATAAAGCTCGTGGCACAGGGAGTGGACCTAGGTGGGCGAGGAGCTGTGGCTTGACCCCTGCAAAGACGAATAGGCCAGTTTAAATTGGTGAATACACACACACAAGTACGCACACACACACACACACACACACACACACACACACACACACACACACACACACACACACACACACACATGCACACACACACATACACAAACACACACACACACATACACACACATATACACACACAACTGGCTCCTCTCATAACATAACATCAGGAACTTCCGCATCAGGCACAGACAAGGGGCCTGGAGGAAGCATAGATGCTATACTGCATACAAGGGCCCTATCAGACCCACATGGGGCCAAGGCAAACATGAGGAGCACACAAGGAACAAATGAGAGGTCTGAAGACAACGAAGAGGCTATGACATATGCAGACTCTAACGGACACCTGCAGGAGCCAGAAACAGCTAAGCAGGAAAGACAGTCCACTGAGCATAGGGGCCTCAGCCAGGGAAGGGCTTGAAGGAAGGAACACTCCAATGGAAGAAAATAAAACACCTCAGAGGACGCAATGGGAGACACAGTGGGAGGAGGAAAGGGCGAGATCAGTTTTTGTCTACGGGCTCCAGGAAGTTGAAGGGGAAACTTATAATGAAAGGAAACAGGAGGAGAAAAAAGTGATTGAAGGTATCAAGAGAGCAATAGGTAAACATCAAAATGGTATACAATACCGACAGGTTGGTAGATAAGATAGTTCCTGACTATGGAACTGAACTTCTCCAGGCTGAGGGACTGACAACCTCAAATTCTACGACTTCAAGGGTGATGGACTGATTACATCGTCTTCACATCTCTACTGTTCCTGCCTACTTTCTGTATTGGACTGAAGAAGCCTATTGTGTAGGCGAAACGTTTCGGAATAAAGTTGCTTAACTGATGCCTATGTGTCTTACCTACCAGAGCAATAGATGAGGGCGATATGATCCAGGTGGCAAATTTTCGGAGAATTGGGTGGTTTGCAAGGGGACGGAAACGGCCTCTCGAAGTAATTTTCAAGGCAGAATCAACTCGAACCATGATCCTGCAGGAGAAAGCACGACTGAGAGACAAACCAGAGTACCAGAGTGTGTACCTCGATCAAGACAGAACACAAGAAGAAAGGTTGATATTGAACGAGAGAGTACAAAAACGAAAGGTGGAACGAGAGGAAATGACAAAGATGAGCAGAAGAACCCAGATGCAGGTGGAAGGGCAAACACACCCTCCAGAAACACCCGCAGGACTCCAACCGCGACAACCCCAAGGCAACTGAACAATCTAAACCGACACTCACACACACTGATCCCTCTGCCCCCACCATCAACACCACAAACCCCACCCATACAGTAACCCTCTATGGGAACTCTTCCCCCACCCCCATTGCAACCCCCCATAGGCCCTCACCAGGGCTCCCAATCCCCCAACTCCAATCTTCTCCCAGGATCAGAGTATTAGAAAAGAAGTTGAAAGTTTGGTACACGAACACAGATGGAACAACGAATAAATGTGAAGAGTGGCATGAAAGAATCAGTGAGAAGTCCCCAGACATCATAGCAGTCACAGAAACGAAACTCGCTGAGACAATAACAGATGCAATCTTCCTGCCAAGATATCAGATCCTGAGGAAAGATAGAAGGAGCAGAGGGGGAGGAGGGGTTGCACTGCTCATAAAAGGCCGATGGAGATTTAAGGAAATGGAAGGCATGGACGAGATTGGAGGAAGGGACTACATAGTAGGTACACTTCAGTCTGGGGAACATAAGGTAGTCATTGCTGTGATGTATAATCCGCCACAGAACTGCAGGAGGCCAAGAGAAGAATATGAAGAGATCAACAGAGCATTGGTGGGTACACTGGTCGAGGTGGCAAGAAGAGCTCACTCGAGCAGAGCAAAGTTACTGGTTATGGGCGATTTCAATCACAGGGAGATCGACTGGGAAAACCTGGAGCCACACGGGGGTCCTGAAACGTGGAGAGCCAAGATGATGGATGTGTTACTGGAAAACCTTATGCATCAACATGTTACGGACACTACCAGAGAGAGAGGGGAGGATGAACCAGCAAGACTGGACCTCGTGTTCACCCTAAACAGCTCAGACATTGAGGACATCACATATGAGAGGCCCCTTGGAGCTAGCGATCACGTGGTTCTGAGTTTTGATTATATAGTCGAGTTACAAGTAGAGAGGATAACAGGAGTTGGATGGGAAAAGCCAGACTATAAAAAGAGGGACTACACAGGTATGAGGAACTTCCTGCAGGAGGTTCAGTGGGACAGAGAATTGGCAGCAAAGTCAGTAAATGAAATGATGGAATACGTAACAACAAAATGCAGGGAGGCAGAGAAAAGATTTGTTCCCAAGGGCAATAGAAATAATAGGAAGACCAAAGCGAGTTCTTGGTTTACCCGAAGGTGTAGGGAGGCAAAAACTAAGTGCAACAGAGAATGGAAAAGATACAGGAGGCAAGGGACCCAGGAAAATAGAGAGACTAGTCGAAGAGCCAGAAACGAGTATGCACAGATAAGGAGGGAGGCCCAGTGACAGTACGAAAACGACATAGCATCGAAAGCCAAGTATGACCCAAAACTGCTGTATAGCCACATTAGGAGGAAGACAACAGTTAAAGACCAGGTGATCAGGGTGAGGAAAGAAGGTGGGGAACTCACCAGAAGTAATCAAGAGGTATGTGAGGAGCTCAACATGAGATTTAAGGAAGTATTTACAATGGAGA
>NW_026477779.1:0-5000 GCF_026875155.1 Cherax quadricarinatus
TTCCACATCTGTATATGTCGCAGCCGTCACAAATTTCACAAAGATCCTTGTTGCTCCATTTAAGGCAATACCATACAGATCGTCTTTGTTGATGTAGTATGTATCCCGTAGTATAGCAGGCAGCATAACAGAAGCATTGGTTTGATAAACCGTTCCTTTCAACACCTCAATACACACAGTGTTGATTCTCCGCCTGATATCCTGCGCCATATTGTGAAAATCACTCAGTGCTACCAACAGGTGCTAGCTCAACCGCCAACGTCCGTCCTCCACCAAGGCTGAGTGACGAATGCAGGAGCAAGGCGCAGCACAACCTCACGGCCCTAGAACGATGAGGTCAATGTCTCACCCTTTTTACACTTTGCCGTCCTTGTGGAATCCAGAAAGTTTCCCTAATACAATTTAAGGTATCTTGTACCCCACCATGCAAGGTGCGTGATTTAATTGGTGACACTTTAGCCTTAGACATAACAAGAGAAATAACACTATTACATTGAAGGTAAGCAACTGCTCCATATGCCAATTTTGAAGCATCACAAAAAATGTGGAGTACATTTTTCCCATTTGGATTGGCCACCTGGCTTGGGAACTCCAACATTGGAATTTTTTCATAATCACCAATTAATTCATCCCACCTGTTAATGAATTCCTCAGGTAGAATTTCATCCCAAGCACATTTAAGTTTCCATGCTTCCTGAATCAATAATTTCCCTCTTATTGTAAGGGGTGACACTAAACCTAGTGGATCAAAACATTTGGAAATTTCAGCAAGCAAAACTCTCTTAGTTAATTTATTGGGCATACTGTAATTATTAGGTTTTAACATTAACAAATCTCTCTCAGTATCCCAATTTAAACCCAATACATTACTACATTTTGGCACTTCATCTCCAGGGTAATCTTAACTTATTTTGTCCTTCAATTTGGACGAATTACTATTCCATTCTCTCAGAGGCATATTTGCACTTTGCATTATTTTATTAGCCTCTCCATAAGTCATTAATAATTCCTCTTCAGTTGACGTCACACCCAGGAAATTGTCCACATAAAATTGTTTGCTCATTACTTTACTCAGTGGACTTCCCGTACATTTAAGGTGTGCATTTATCGTCGCTTGAAGTAGGAACGGAGTGGATGTAGCACCAAATAATACGCTCCTAAAGCGAAAGGTTTTCAGAGGGCTAAGTGGAATAGGATTCTCAGGCCATAAGAAGCGGGTTTACAATCCCGGTCAGCGTCTTGTAAACCCACTCTTAGGAAAGCTTTACTTATGTCAGCCGTAAAGGCATAATTTTTCACCCTGAAATTTAATAAGATATCTCCTAATTTTTCCGTCAACGACGGACCTGTCATCAAACAGTCATTTAAACTATGTACATTTTTGTTACTCCTGGCACTACAATTAAACACAATCCTCAAAGGAGTGGTCTTAGAATCCTTCTTCACTCTGTGATGTGGCAAATAGTGACCATAAATTTTGGCTTGCTCAGGAGGTACCTCTTCTATAAATTTATTAATTAACTACTCAGCAATTATATCATTATAGGCAGTTAACAATTCTGGTGTCTTACTCAGTTCGCGAGCTGAGCCTTTAATTGTCCATATGCCATTCTGTAATTAGTGGGCAATTCTGGATGGTTCAGTCTCCACGGAAGTCGTACCCAGTATACATAAACATAAACATATCTTTATTTTACTACAAGTACATGTACAGGGTATATAGTCCTAGCTGATATCAATGACATACTACTATATAGAAAGTCCCTTGTTATGCTCCGCATTTCGGGCAAATTAGGTCAGTGTCCCAGGATGCGACCCACACCAGTCGACTAACACCCAGGTACCCATTTTACTGATGGGAACATAGACAACAGGTAGAAAGAAACACGTCCAATGTTTCTACTCTGGCTGGGAATCGAACCCAGGCCCTCGCCGTGTGAGGCGAGAGCGTTAACCATCAGGTATTGTTCTTGAGTAAAAGAATCGTCTGGACTTTCTTCATTTACATTTATTCCAATGCTGTCTAATTCCCACAATTTATGCACTGGCTCAACACCATCCTCTATGAAAGAATTATACTGGGGCACGACTTCATGAGTAAAACACACAGTTATGGTATTTGTAGTTTCCTCTAGTCATGCGTTATTATTACGAGGAATCCTACCATACATTACATGACCTCCTGCAGTCTTCAAAAGGGTGACACCACATTTCTTTACCATACCCTTTACAAAGGAGGCATAATAGTCACTACCTATCAAAATATTTATTGGGCCTACAGAATCATCACTTACACCAGAAGGTGCTAAATTTACATTATGTGAGAGTCTTTCTGTAGCTTTACTAAGCCCTACTGTAGATATTTTCTCTGGAAGTCTATCTACAATTGCTGCATTAACACGTTTTTTCTCATTGCCCAACCTGACAGTTACATAAACAGTGTCATACAATTGAGCTCTTTTATCTGAGAGAAAACCAGATAATTTTAAAGTTGTGGGATCTCCCATCTGTACTTTCATACCATCAAGACATTTACGTTTTATGAAAGTACGCTGTGATCCCTGGTCCAATAATGCAGTTACATTTTTTGATTTATGCCTTTTATCATCAATTTTTACCTGTAACACAGGTAAGGCTACTTCAGCAAAACCATCATTATTAACATTAACAGCAATTTTTACATTAGCTACTGTTGTGTCAGGATTGTCAACATTATCATTATCAACATTATCATATAGACCTTTACACATGACTATATGGTGTCTTCCTTGGTGACATTGATAACAGAAGTTTAATTTGGCATAACAATCCTTTACATTGTGATTACCTAAACATCTGATACATCTGTCAAGTTCCTCCAATCTTTCAACTTTATCATTCCATGAATTGTATGCATTGCAATTCTTAGAAAAATGAGTACCCTTGCAGAAAAGACAATCTCTCCTTTCTTTGACTGGTTTCTTATTAACTGGGCTACTCTTAGGAGGGTACTTATTCTTCTTACCTTGTGGAGAATCATTATTTCTGATTCCTGCTCCTTGATATGCCCCTATGTAACTCCTTTTAGGAAATTAATTTTGATTATTAACATTGGGATAATTTTTCCCTTTGTGAAACTTGACAGATACCTCAGAGTTATCATGTATTGCATCTTTAAAATGAGTTAGTTGGCTGGTCTGCAACTGAACAATTAATTCTTGTAGACCTAGTCTTATTTCCTCCAGACCAAAATAATCATTGTGATATTTATTCGAGAGTCATTCAAGTGTTTTACAGCTTAATTTATTCTGTACCATGGCACTCAATAACAAGTCTGATTCCTTCAGATTATATTTATTACTTAAAGTTTTGGGAGTGCTCTCCAGTTTAACTCTAAACTGCAGTAAACCTTTGTAAGTGTGATCCGGGGATTTTAAATTAACAATGATATTCACTAGATCCAACCTACTCTGTTCTATATTACCATAAGTGACCTTCAACAAGTCAACTGCTTCCTTGTAAGAGTCATTTTCATTGGGAAAGGCTTGTATGAGTATGTGAGCATCTCCCCTTACCTGTCCTTTGAGGCAAAATAATTTAGTTACACAGGCTAGGTCACTCCTGTCATGCACAGCTGCTTTAAAAATTGGCCAAAATTCCTCCCAATTTTCTCCAGGATTAAACACAGGCAAACACAATTCTGGGAGTTTTGGCAAAGACATTATTTGTTGGAGCAGACTGACCAACTGCCTGGTTTACACATTTTAATTTATTCAAGGCCTGACTTTTACAAGAAAGAATCTTTTCCTCTAATTCATAATACTTATTAATCATGAGATCTATTTCAGTCTCATCTACACAGTTTACTAATAAATCTCCTTCATATTTGTTGTAATATAATTTTTATGAATCATATCTATTCCCTAAAGCATCTAAATACAATTTTAAATCATCAGTATTCACAGTTTCTTAATTCATTAATTCCAAGCACTTATTATATGCCTTGGTTACATGAACTTTTTTAGCCTGTAGTGATGCTTTCTTTACTCTATATTCCATATGTTTGTCTTCTATATTAATTTCCTCATTTTCAGCCATGATGCAATGTATTAAATTCAACTTAATAACACTGATTATGTATTAAATTATGCACTTTATAAAGGTAAATAGTACAACTTACATTTAAATAAATTCTAGCTACTTGAGCTTAGCAATTACAAGTATAATATAAATTTTAAATGTACATTAATACAAACTTGGCTCATCAAAATTAATATTATACAAATTAATAAATCCTTGTCAGAATTTGGCATAGCAAAATTAATATACACATTAATAATTAGCTACACATGACTTATCAATTACACATACACTGATGTAAATCTTGGTCAGAATTGTCTTATCAAATTAATATTATACAAATAATATAAACTTAGCCAGACTTGACTTATCAAAATTAATATTGTAATAATTATAATCCACTACACATTAAGTAAATTTGTGAACTTAGCATCCACCTCATTCTGTCATTTCACATATAATTATTAAGTAATTAACCAATTAATGGCTTCACTAATTACCTCCGGTTCAAGAAGGACCAACGGGCAAATTAAATGTGGAAAATTCCATTTATCTGAATGTAACTAATTATGTACATAAAAGTAAATGATAACAAAGATAATTATTATTTATCAATGTTACATAGACAAGTAGGAATTTGGGACACCTAGGTAGCAAAAAATGTCCCCTTTCGATACCCACCACTGTCATAACCACAAGTTGCTCTGGACCTATTAATTAAATGAATTATAATAATAATAATAATTATAATAATAATAATATCTTTATTTACTACAAGTACATGTACAAGGTATACAGTCCTACCTGACAACAATGACATACTACTATATAGAAACTCCCTTGTTATGCTCTGCATTTCGGGCAAATTAGGTCAGTGTCCCGGGATGCGACCCACACCAGTCGACTAACACCCAAGTACCCATTTTACTGATGGGGAACAT
>NW_026477781.1:0-14731 GCF_026875155.1 Cherax quadricarinatus
TATAATTTTTTTTGTCTGAGGGAAAATTAAAAATTTTTTACCCTTATTATATTCATAGTACAGTGGCCCCCCTCCGATAATTGTCTGGCTCGATAGTTGCCCTTTTGGAAATCGCACTTTTTTTTATCCAAACACGGCTCGGGGGGCCGCTAATCGTCTTTCCTGGCGCTACTCATGGCTCGAGCCGCCTGGCCCCCTTCCCACCAGTGTGCCATTGTTTACCAGGGAGTAAAGGGGTCCCCTCAGTTTTTTATTAAATTTTCTAATTTTCCATTCTTTTTGTGTTTGAAAAGGCTAAATAAGTACCATGGCTCCAAAGAAAGCTCCTGTGCCAATTTTGGAAAAGAAGGGAGAAATACAATTGAATTTAAGAAAAAATCATTGAACATATGAAAAGGGCATACGTGTGGGGAACGGGCCCAGGTTGTATAACAAACCCCCGTAAAACCCATATCTTCCATGGGGCCCAAAGAAAAGGAAATAAGGAAGCTGTTGTTGCAAAGGGGTAAATATGCTGACAAAAATGAATCACCATACTTGAGTGTTGGAAGTATTATTTGTGGATAAACGAGAAAAAATTGCGGGAGATATTTATATGTCGATTATTTGTAAAAAAGGCTGCTTGCATTACGATCTGGTAAAGAAATTGCCTGCAACGAGTACTGAAATTTGGGGAATTAAAGGGCCCAGCAAAGGCTGGTTTGAGAGTTTTTAAAAACTGTCCCCGGCATACACGTGTGATAAGGCAGGGTGGGCTGCCGTTGGGACCAAAAAGCGGCTGAAAAATTTGTGCAAATCAAGAGTACATAGGGCTGAAGACTGAAACCTAACAAGTGTTCATTTGGGACGAAACAGGCCTTTTTTGGAAAAAATCCCAAAGGGAGGCCTACTTTACTCAGGAGGAAAAGGTACTGCCGGGACACAAGCCTTGAAAGACAGGCTGATGCTCATGTTCTGTGCTAATGCTAGTGGGGGTTTCAAAATATAGCCCTTACTAGTGTACCATTCTGAAAATCCCAGAGGTTCGGAAAAACAATGTTATGAAGAGTAAAATTGTGTGTGTTTTGAGATCTAATAATAAGGCTGGTCATGAGGGAAATTTTCGTCGAGGGTTCAATGAAGTGTTTTGCTCTAGGTGAAGAATTTCCTCCGGAAAAGAAATTGGTCTCAAGGCCTCCCATAAGGACAAAGCACCTGCTCACCTCCCAAAATTTTTGAAATTCTGAAGGGGTTTGGGGTTATCACAGTAAAGTTCTTGCCCCCAAAAACTCTCCTTTTTTCCAGCCCATGGCCAAGGTCTTTCAAACTTTAAAAAAAATCCAACCAAAGCAATGTTTCAAACATGCTTTAAAAGTGACCCCGGGGGCCCCCTCCTTAAACCCCAACAGATTTTTGGAAAAAACACTTCAGTACCCCCATTGCTAAGCCTTTAGGTAAGGCTTTGGGGGGGATGACACCAGACTTTGAACTCTGCTTGGAGAAATTGTGGCCAGATTGTGTCCACAAGAGGGTTTTTAAGGGTTTGTGGCTGCCCCTGAGAGCCATGTCAGTTGTGAATTTATTGGGCTTGGGGGGGTTCCAGGGGGGGTTGGATGGGTTTGGAGGATGTGGAAGATTTGGTGGAGGACGAAATGAAGAGTAAAACCATGAGGAGCACAAATTCACCAGGAAAGCAACAGTTTGATCAAATCTTGCTGCAGAGGGAGGAAAGGGGGGATGAAGAAGGGGGTGCCCTCCCTTTTTAAATTAAGGAGTTTTTTTTGAAATGGGGGGAAAGGGGAAAGTTTTTAGGGAAAAACATCACCTGAGAAGGAGTTGCAGCAACTTGTACAGTGACAGAGTCTTGGCCCCTTTTAGGGAAGTTTTAAAGAGACGCCCAAAAAAAGCTCTGTGGACAGTTTTTTTGGAGACAGGGGTCCAGCTCTCAGTGGTCCTTGGGTTAAGAAACAGAGAAAGAAGTAACCCCAGGAAAGGACTTGGTTGAGGTTTATGGAAGGGGATTCCCCCTTTCCCAAAAAGTTAATCCAATGGTTTTTCCCCCTCCAGTCTCCTACACTAAGAAGAATCGCCAAAAAAAGCAAGTGTTATGCGTTAATGTTTTTTTTCATCAGTCCCATTGTTTGTTTTTGTACTACATCTTTTTATGTAAAAAAATTTTTTGTTTTAATCTTCTGGGTTCAGGACGGATTTTGTACTTACATTTTTCTTTGGGGGAAAAATTTATTCGAAAATCGTCTATTTCGTAATCTCACATTCCAGGAACAGATTAAGAGATAAAAAGAGGGACCCCTGTACGATTTTTTCTTATTTAAACTTAAATCTTATTTGTGAATGCATTTTGTCCCTTTTTTTTTTTTTAATTTCACAGTTAAAGGTTTTCATTGTCAGAAATGTTCGGAGATAATTAATTTGAAATATTCTCAACCTGGTTTATGTAATTATGACAATAAAATCTAATAAGGATTTTTAAACATTGGCAAAAAGGGAAACTGTTGACTGAGTTTCAAAAATTTGTAGGTTTTTTTTCCGGGTTGTGGACTTTCTACGTTCCCTTGGTTAGCTGGAAGAAGGCACCATTAATGGTTTTTATGCCAGCTTGTTCCAAGAGGTGGAGAAAGCTGTTTGGTTAAACCCAAACCCAGCCCCATTGACCTGCCTCCAGCTGCCTTCACCGTATGGACACCCCACAGGTGCATTTACAAGCTTCTATTTCAACCTTTTTTTTATTTTAAAGAAATGTCACTAACCTGGAGCTTTCATCTGAAAATTAAAATGTTTAGTGTGGAAAGGAGGCTAAAAAAAAAATTGTCACTTAAAATACCCTTTAAATTTTTCCCCCTTTTTTAATTTTTTTTCCATTACTCAGCGTAGCTTGATTTTGAAGCCCTTAAATGCCCAAGGTATTACAGCTTCCCTCCTCAAATTAAACTGGTTCTGTTTCCCAAACACTCTATAAACCTTAATGGGTTTTTTAAATTTATCCCCGTTATAAAATTAGCAAAATTTTTTTCTCAATACTGCTTAGATATCTCAACTTATTTTTCAGTGTGCTTATTTTTTCAGGATTTCGTTACGAAGAAAGGGAAAAAAAAGAGGCCCAAAACAAAGATACCCCCAAAAAAAATTTTTTTCGTACCGTAAGAAGAACCATTTTGCTCTCTTCCATTCGTTTAAGGTATCTTTCTTAAATTTCATAAAAATTTGTTTTGTAAACTTTTATGGAATAAAAAATTTCCATGAAAGTAAATATTATTAAAGTTTTAAAGCTTGTTGAGTTTTATATACAGTATTACTGCACACCACTGTAAATTCCAAATACTACTCATACCCCGCTTTAGTCATTTTGGCTTACATCAAATTTTACCTTTAGCCATTTTTTTAAGTAAATTTTTGTTCACGAATGTCTATTCCGACTTTACATCACTCCCAAACATCACCTACGTCATAATAAAAAGGATGAAATAAATAAATTTTTTTTAAAAATATATTTAAAAAAAATAAAACAAAAATTCAAAAAAAAAAAAGAAACCCCTAAAAAATTAAAAAATAAAAAAAGTTTTTTTTTCTTTAAAAACCGCTTTTAAACCTGGGAGGGGGGCCCCAAAGGAAAAAAAAATTTTCCTTTTTTTTAGAAAATCAGAAAAGGGGGTTAAACGTTTACATTTGTTCGTCCGGCTGGTTCAAAAAAAGGGTCCACTTCCCCATGGGAAAAATGTTTTGTCTTTTTTAAAATTTGAAAAATTTAAACTTTCGGGGTGGCTGGTTGGTTCTATTCAAAAAAAAAATAATTTGTTTTTTCCATTTCAACGGTTTTTTTTCCTTTTTTTTATTTTGTTTTTTTTACTTAAGGCTTTTACCGGGGCCCCAAAAGGAAATCTATTTTTTAAAAATTTTACAAATTAAAAAATATGGTTAGAAGGGTTGTTTCATAATCTTTTGTAAGTTTTTTTGGTTTTACTTGGTTTTAAAAAAATAAAGGGAAAATAACAAATTTTTAAAAAAACGTTTATTACTTAAAAAAAAAAATATTTTTGGGTTTTTCAAAGGGGTTTAAAATGGTAATTTTTTTTGTGGGTTTTTATAATTTTTTTTTGGTTTTTCATTTGGCATTACAAAAATTTTTTATAAAAAAGGATTCGTCACAGCCAAAACATTAATGATTAAAAACCTTACATTTTTTCTTTTTGGTGATTTTTTTTGAAATTTTTTATTTTTTAATTTTTTAGATTTTTTTTTTTTATTTATTTAAAACCCTTAAACTGCCCAAAACATAGATCTTGTTTACCCCACGTAACCTTATTTTTTCCCATTTAAAAGCAGTAAAAAAAAAAACGTAAATCTACTTTCAGCGCCACACGAGTGAAAAAGATCTACGTTTGGCAGTTTAAGGGGTTTTGTTTTCTAGTTTTGTTATGTTCTATTATTTTTTTAAATATAAGACAGAATTTTCTTTTTTTTTATGATACATTTATTAAAATATAAACAAACCCAGGGCACAGGAGTTTTGACCTCATTCCACCTCAATTGGGATACAAGGAAATTAAATTTAAACCCCTATTCTTTACTTCTTCCATTAAACCTTGCTTCTCACCAACAAAGTAGGGTGTATTAAATTATTTGAAAAATGAATAGCTCATTAACCCTTTAAAAGGGCCAAACGATCGCGTTCAAATTCGTATTTCTCAAAAAAATTTCTACTTTTTTTACATTTTCAAAAAAAAAAAAAAATGTAGATAAAAGTTTTTTTTTTCACATTTTTAAAAGTAAAAAAATATCTAATTTTTTTCATACTTTCAGATTTGAAAAAGCGATATATAGTTTGGAGTTTAAGGGTTAAAGTTATTATAAATGCTTATGTTTACATGTACATTTCCTTTTGTTAAAAAGATTTCTTGTAATTCCCGGATGAAGAAGTACCGAGGAATCCCTGCAGGACCCCTGTCACGATTCTGTGAAAAATTTATGGACAGTGCCTCTACCAGGGCCTCGGGAAAGATTTGAAAAGCGCTATATGGAAAAAATGCTCTTAGAGTTTGACTGGACTATCTAAGGTAAACTTAAGGTAATTATTGGAGGGTTCAGGGTGGAACATCATGCATATTCTTTATTTACTGGTTTTAATTTCTACTCATGTTTTTTTTGAAATGTAATTCCACTGAATATTAGATTTTATTATATTAAGTAAAAGTACACTTGTGCAGCTAAATTCAACATTTTATTGTGTATTGTTTTGCTTTCCAAAAGCTTTGCCCAAGCTTGGCAAAGCTCTTGGAGTGAAAAGTTGCCACAATAAAATGTCGCATTAGTTGCACTGTATTTTTACCTAACCCCACGAAATCGTAATGACAACAATTGCAAGCAAACCATACCACGGGCGGGTTAGAACCCGCGATCAAGTCATAAGTGTTAGCCAGTGAGCCAGCTAGCCACAATAAGATTCATCCCAACTAGGTATATTTATCCCACCATGGTATATAAATAAAACTAGTTGGCTGAATCTTATTGGGGCCCTAGCTGGCCCAGTTGCTAACGCGTTGGTCTGGAGTTTTATGACTCTCTGATCGCAGGTTCTAACCCCCCCTGTGGTATGATTCCTTTTACCTAACATATTTTTGGGTAATTCTACCAACATTATTACAATTACAAAATTTTTGTTATCTGTGAAAGTTTTATTCATTTGTTTGCCATTTTTTATTTTTAGTATCTACTACCTACTTTGTCCTACTATTTCCCAAACACTGGTCCTTGGAGAAACTTATGGGTCATGTTGGTTACGACCCTCGTAAAGACCCCAAATGCCTGGATCTACCAGACCTTCGATTACCGCATCAGACAGGCTGGTTAGTAGTATGTACAGTATTTGTATAGTATTGATGCATTTATCTTTCAAATCTTTGTCATGTGCAATAAAAGGACATAACATTCCCAACATAGGAGACATTTTGCCAGGATTATATAATTAGAGAAAAACGTGCAAAATTTTTGCAATAAGATCACAAGAAACTGAGAAATATAACTACAGTGAATGTTAAATGTTTTGGGGGATTTTTCATACCATTTCAAGGAATAGTGAGAATGTGATTGAGAAACCACAAACATACTTGGAAATTAACTGTTATTCATTGTGATATTTAGCATAAAGAATTTTTATTGAAAAGCTTTCTATAAGTTTTTTTTTTTTTTTTCTCAACAAGTCGGCCGTCTCCCACCAAGGCAGGGTGACCAAAAAGAAAGAAAATCCCCAAAAGAAAATACTTTCATCATCATTCAACACTTTCACCTCACTCACACATTATACTGTTTTTGCAGAGGTGCCCAGAATACAACAGCTTAGAAGCATATATGTATAAAGATACACAACATATCCTCCAAACTGCCAATATCCTGAACCCCTCCTTTAGAGTGCAGGAATTGTACTTCCCATTTCCAGGACTCAAGTCTGGCTATATAAAAATAACCGGTTTCCCCGAATCCCTTCACTAAATATTACCCTGCTAACACTCCAAAAGCTCGTCAGGTCCCAAATACCATTTGTCCCCCATTCACTCCTATCAAACAAAGCTCATGCACACTTGCTAGAAGTCCAAGCCCCTCGCCCACAAAACCTCCTTTACCCCTTCCTTCCAACCTGTAAGGTTATAACATTAATATTGTGAATAAGGCAGCATGCTTACTTTGCAGGTGGTGTGAAAACAAAGGTGGAAGCAAAACGTAGTTACTCCAACTACGTCTTGCCTTACAAGAGCACCAATGCATCAAAGAGAAAGTGAGTTTACCATGAGTAAGCTTCTTTCGCCCAGGTATACCTCGCTGTAGTAACTAGCATTTTTGTGGGCAGGTTTTAAATTTTAGAGTTCTAACTTGAGTATGCTGTTATTCTCCCCTCATATTGGTTATCCTTAACATCACACTAAAACTAATCTGAATGTGAAATTTATCCCCTACATACTGTAATTGATTTTTTGTCATTTAAGTTGCTTCATTCATAAGTGGTGTAATGAAGAACCCCATTGTATAAATTTAGGAATATTGTTTTTAAAATTTTTTTTCCATTCCAGCATTTTAGGCTATCCACTCTACTTCTTTTTAATTGAAACCTTTCAAATTCCTAGCAATATTTTTAGTTACAGCATTCTCATATCATAATCTAATCAACACACAAGCAGGGAAAACTTTATTTAAGACAGTTTTCCTACACAGCAAGCTTTTTCAAACTTCATCAACTACAATTTGCCAATATTCCCAAACCATTTGTCATATGTTATTAAATGGTGGGTTTTATACACTTACAATTAGAAGGCCTTTTTCTTTGTTTCAGATTTCACCAAATATTTATGTTTTTTGGGTTTTGGATTTTAATTTTCCCCTAACTTTATCTTTTCCTGTTGCTAGTCTCATTTTTTTTTCCCAAATCTCATCTCTGTATTGTGTACCTGGTATTTCCTATGAAAACTTCCCTCATTTGAGTGTTCCTTAAAATTTTGATTTTAATAAGGCACAAAATTTCCTGGAGTAGGTTGGTAGACAGTACTGTCCAGGGGGGTATACCATCCGCAAGTGAGTGTAAAAGGAAACTTTGAAATTTGTTTACTGCGGGTAGGATTGTGGTGTTTTTTTCTGCCCTAAACTGCAAGATTTCAGGAAGTTTGCTACTTTTTTGCTTCCTCGGGCCACTACACTTCATGTAAGGCATATACATACCACCCTCGGGTTTTCTTTATTTTCTTATAGTTTTTTTTATTATTATTAACACTAGACTTTTTCCCACCAAGGCCAGGGGGCCCCAAAAAAAAAAAAACTTTCATCATCACTCACTCCATCATGTCTTTCCAAAGATGCTTACACTACATTTTAAAAAACTCAAGTTAACACCCCTCCTTCAATTGCAGGCACGTACTTCCCTCTCCAGGAGTAAAGTCGGGCCTGCCGGTTTCCCTAAACCCCTTCAAAAATTTTACCTTGCTCACACCCCCAACAGCTTTCAATCCAAAAAAACCACTTGTCCCATTCCTTTTATCAAACATGCCACCATTTTGCGGGAAGTTCTTGTTCTTTTTTTTTCCTTTGATCTCCACAAGGAAGTGGAACAGAATTTTTCTTTTTAAGCCACTTGTTGTAAGGGCGACTAACATGCCAGGGCAAGGACAGAAACCCCCTTTCTCCTGTATAATTGCAAAGTTAAAAAAAAAACTTTCATTTTTCTTTTAGGTCCCCTGCCTCGGGGGATAGGGGCCGATTTTTAAAAAAAAAAAGCACACAATTTTATTTTAAATTTTTTTTATTATAATGGCTTTATTCTAGTTTTTTTTTTAGATTCCCCATCCATATTATATATAAATCTTCAAAAATATGCTTGTGGCATTACTAGTTATTTTTTTTGTTTTAAACCCATGGTTTGGCTCTAAACATGCTTAATGGATTAAACTTTAAATTTTAACAGTATTTTCTTTCTTCCCCCAAATCCTTCAGTGTTTGTTTGTATGCACTGTGCCCCCAAAATTCAAAAAATGTACACTTAAGCTTGCTCAAAATTAAAAGTACATAATTGAAAAATTTTACAATGATAACCTTTTTTCAGACTTCTGTCCCCCATCACTTCACTTTGTGAGACAGGTGAAGATGGTAAAGAAGAAGCAACTGGGGTAGACAAGAACTTGGAAGAACTGTACATCTTTCGACCCGGGGGTGATTCCACCTTACCGACAATGTTTTATGGGATAGTGAGTAGTATTTTCCAGCCCTTAAACTAGAGCTGTTAAGGAATAAATAAAATTTTAAGGCTTTAAATATAATCTACCATGTAATGAGTAAAATATCACATTAGCTTAAGCTGCTATTCCATTTAGCTAGCATTTTATGTCTTTCAAGTAACTACAACATTTGTGCAGGTAGTAACCTGTAGGGAGAGTTTTTAGTTTGAAAAAGCAGAAATAAGTATGCATACATACACCCTATGCTTTTTTTCCCCCATGCCTTGACATCTGCATATATACTGTTCATCCCACCTTGCTTGATATTAGCACCCCATCGTTGCCCCACACCTTGCTTCACCCCCACCTTGCTTCACCCCGCCTTGCTTCACCCCCGGCCTTGCTTCACCACCAGCCTTGCTTCACCCCCGCCTTGTTTCACCCCCCTTGCTTCACCACCAACCTTTCTTCACCCCGGGCCTTTCCACCACCACCCTTTTCTTCACCCCTCCTTTGCTTCACCCCCCCTTGCTTACCCCCCTTGCTTCACCCCGGCCTTGCTTCACCCCCCTTGCTTCCCCCAGCTTGCTTTCACCCGGGCCCCTTGCTTCACCCCCACCCTTTGTTTCCCCTGCGCTTACTTCAACCCCCAGCCTTGCTTCACCCCCCCCCCAGCCTTTCTTCACCCCCAGTCTTTCTTCAACCCCACCTTGCTTCCCCCCCCAGCCTCCCTTCACCCCCGTCTTGCTTCACTCCCAGCATTTCTTCAACCCCACCTTGCTTCACCCCCCACCCTTTCTTCCCCCCCAGTCTTTTTAAACCCCAGCCTTGCTTCACCCCCACCCTCTCTTCACCCCCCGTTTGCTTCACCCCCACCTTTCTTAAACCCCAGCCTTGCTTCACCCCCACCCTTTCTTCACCCCCAGCCCTTTCTTCAACCCCAGCCTTGCTTCACCCCCACCTCTCTTCACCCCCAGTCTTTCTTCCCCGCCAGATTTCTTAAACCCCCAGCCTTGCTTAAAACCCTGGCCTTTCTTCCCCCCCAGCTTTCTTCCCCCCACCCTTTGCTTCACCCCACCTTGCTTCCCCCCCACCCTTGCTTCACCCCCAGCCTTTCTTCACCCCCAGCCGTGCTTGATATTTACACCTAACTTTTTTGCCCCACCTTTTTTAAAAATATGAACTTGATAGTCAAAAAATATTTTGGGCTGCTTTTTAATTAATGGCTTTTTCCAGGGGAAAATGTGCTAAGTTTCCTTAAACTTCAGTACTGTGAATCCAATACCTAAAAATTCAAAAACTCTGGAGGAGTCATTTTGAGTGGAGCCAAAAAAGTTTGTTCAGAGAAATTTTTGGTACCTGAGGGCGTTTGAGGGAAAATGTCGAACATCATGTCGCATTTATTGGAAAAATATTGCTGAAAAGAAGTAGTGTTTACTTTATTAACCAGAGTTTTTATTAGCCTCATTAATTGATAATTTTTAAATCTGCATAAAATATTATTTCCCGGTGTCAGTTTCTGGAATCCCAAATTTTGCTTCTACAATGTGTGTTGTCTCATTTGGGAGCAGCACAAGGCCCGGGGCTTTATGAAGAGGGGGTTGCGGTCCAAATTGAACAACTCTCCCACAGGGGCAACTCCACTGGGGAAAAAAATGGGGAGTAGATGGCCAAGATTTTTTTTTTTCTGTGTGTGGGGTGCAGTTTTTTTTTATCCAGTGAGTAATTTCACTTAATAAAAAATTTCGATGAACCTTTGTTGTTGATTTTACCATGCCCCATTGCAGTGTATTGATTACATTTGATAGTTACAAAAATAGAGCTACAGGGGAACCTCAAATTTCAAACATTCGTTACGAACTCCGAAAAAAAGACCCCTTTTTTCGAACCCAAATCTTCTCCCCCTTTTTCAAACTTTCCCCCATTTTCAAAACCGCCGGGGAAGGACCTGTCCACCCCTTTTCAAAGATTAAGGAGATTTTTTGGGCCCAAATGGGAAAGAGTCCAAATTTTGTGGAGAAGAAACCCCCCTGAGCAGCTGAAACAAGTCATCTTTGCAACAAGTTCAGTGACAGAACCATGCCCCATTTTAGGGAAATCTTAAAGAGGCGCCAGAAACAGAGGACTGAACAGTTATTTTGTGGACAGGGTCCAGGACTCTCAAGCTGGTCCAGTGGCATTAAAAGACAGAGAAGGAAGTAACCCCAGAGAGGGCTTTGATACCTAAAGTCCTTATGGAGGGGGATTCCCCATTCCAAACACTAACCCCAACTCCCTCTCTCCTCCTCCCTATCTTCCAGGTGGCATCACCAATCTTCAATAATGGTAAGTAAAAATGTTATTTTATATGTTATTTAAATTTATTAATATATAATTGTACACTAATATATGTTGTGTGTATGTAAAACTATAAGTAATCTCTATAAAATGTATTTTTTGTGAATATTTTTAGGTTTCTGGAATGGATTAATTGTATTTCCATTATTTCTTATAGGAAATATTGCTTCGCTTTTCAAACTTTTCGAATTTAGGACTAGCTCCTGGAATGGATTAATTTTGAAATTTGAGGTTCCACTGTATAAAGTTTCCAGTGGTTTTGTCACACACTGCTGACTAACTGCTTTTGTACTCACTGAGCTCAAGCTCTTTGCCTCCTCTTACTGAATGTTTAATTATGAGGTAATATCAATTCAGTCCATCTTTAGCTCTATTGTGTCTTTTTACCTCAAAATCCATGTAAAACATTTCCCTCTTTATTTTTCCCTGAGTCTTCTAAAAGTAAGCAACCCTTACAGTGGAAAAGTACCTGTTTATGTCTTTGTGGCAGTTCATTTTTAAAGTCTGAGAATATTTCTTTCAAAAGGGATGCCTTGATGCCACTGAAGCTCTTGTTGTCTGAGGAATTTGAGTTACCCCTCTTCTTCCTCTGATCAAACCTGATTACATCCTGTATCCTAGGCAATGTATGACATTTGCTCCATGAATTTTGAACATCTTTAAATGTAATAATACTACTAATAAAACTGGATATGACCCTTGTGGGAAGTGGAACAGAAATCTTCTTTTGTAAGCCATGCATGTTGTAAGAGACGACTAACATGCCGGGAGCAAGGGGCTAGTAACCTCTTCTCCTGTATACATTACTAAAGTTAAAAAGAGAAACTCACATTTTTCTTTTTGGGTCACTGAAATGCGTAGGGAGACACTGGTCAGAGAAATAGCAAACATCGAACTAAAGGTAAAGGAATCTTACAGGAGTCAGGAATCGCGGGAAGAACTAAAAGCCATAAATGAAATCGAAAGAAACCCAAAGTATTTCTTTTCTTATGCAAATCAAAGTCGAAAACAACATCCAGTATTGGGCCCCTACTTAAACAAGAGGGGTCCTACACAGATGACAGCAAGGAAATGAGTGAGCTACTCAAGTCCCAATATGACTCAGCTTTTAGCAAGCCACTAACCAGACTGAGAGTCGAAGATCTAAATGAATTTTTTTATGAGAGAGCCACAGAATTTGGTAAACTAGCCTATCTGATGTTATCCTGATGCCAAATGACTTCGAACAGGTGATAAATGACGTGCCCATGCACTCTGCCCCAGGGCCAGACTCATGGAACTCCGTGTTCATCAAAAACTGCAAGAAGCCCCTATCGCGTGCTTTTACCATCCTATAGAGAGGGAGCATGGACACGGGGGTCGTCCCACAGTTACTAAAAATAACAGACATAGCCCCACTCCACAAAGGGGGCAGTAAAGCAATAGCAAAGAACTACAGACCGATAGCACTAACATCCCATATCATAAAAATCTTTGAAAGGGTCCTAAGAAGCAAGATCGCCACCCATTTAGATACCCATCAATTACACAACCCAGGGCAACATGGGTTTAGAGCAGGTCACTCCTGTCTGTCCCAACTACTGAATCACTACGACAAGGTCTTAGATGCACTAGAAACAAAAAGAATGCAGGTGTAATATATACAGACTTTGCAAAAGCCTTCGACAAGTGTGACCATGGCGTAATAGCACACAAAATGCGTGCTAAAGGAATAACAGGAAAAGTTGGTAGATGGATCTACAGTAAAATTTTTCCTCACAAACAGAACTCAAAGAGTAGTAGTCAACAGAGTAAAATCTGAGGCAGCTATGGTGAAAGCTCTGTTTTGCAAGGCACAGTACTCGCTCCCATCTTGATTCTCATCCTCATATCTGACATAGACAAAGATGTAAGCCACAGCACCGTGTCTTCATTGCAGACGACACCCGAATCTGCATGACAGTGTCTTCCATTGCAGACACTGCAAGGCTCCAGGCGGACATCAACCAAATCTTTCAATGGGCTGCAGAAAACAATATGAAAGTTCAACGATGAGAAATTTCAATTACTCCGATATGGTAAACTTGAGGAAATTAAAACTTCATCAGAGTACAAAACAAATTCCAGCCACAAAATAGAGCAAAAAACCAACGTCAAAGACCTGGGAGGGGCTCTTGAAATTTTGGGAATTGGATCTGTGTTCCAGTTCCCCGAATTAAGCCTGAAAAGCCTTCCACATCCCCCCCCAGGCGCTGTATAATCCTCCGGGTTTAGCGCTTCCCCCTTGATTATAATAATAATAAAAGACCTGGGAGTGATCAATGTCAGAGGATCTCACCTTCAAGGACCATAACATTGTGTCAATCGCATCTGCTAGAAAAATGACAGGATGGATAATGAGAACCTTCAAAACTAGGGAGGCCAAGTCCATGATGACACTCTTCAGGTCACTTGTTCTATCTAGGCTGGAATATTGCTGCACACTTAACAGCACCTTTCAAGGCAGGTGAAATTGCTAACCTAGAAAAAGTACAGAGAACCTTCACGGCACGCATAACGGAGAATAAAACACCTCAATTACTGGGAGCGCTTGAAGTTCCTGAACCTGTACTCCCTGGAATGCAGGCGGGAGAGATACATGATTATATACACCTGGAAAATCCTAGAGGGACTAGTACCGAACTTGCACACGAAAATCACTCACTACGAAAGCAAAAGACTTGGCAGACGATGCAACATCCCCCCAATGAAAAGCAGGGGTGTCACTAGCACGTTAAGAGACAACACAGTAAGTGTCAGGGGCCCGAGACTGTTCACCTGCCTCCCAGCATGCATAAGGGGATTACCAATAGACCCCTGGTTGTCTTCAAGCAGGCACTGGACAAGCACCCAAAGTCAGACCTGACCAACCAGGCTGTGGCTCATACATTGGATTGCATGCAGCCAGCAGTAACAGCCTGGTTGATCAGGCTCTGATCAACCATGAGACCTGGTCACACACCGGCCGCGGGGGCGTTGACCCCCGGAACTCTCTCCAGGTAAACTCCAGGTAAATCCTGCCTCGGTGGGATATGGCCGGTTTTTTGAAAGAAGATGACCCCTTGTGAGTTTAGCATTTCTTTATGAACATAATATTTCTAAGCCCAAATATTAAGGCAAATGCCTAGACCTATACAGTATTTATAAACCCATCAAAATACACAAAAAATATATTAATGTCTTAATTCAGTTATTGCATCTAAATCCTTTCAAAGAAGTGCCTTGATGCAGGTGAAGGGCTCTAGGTTCAAGGAATTAGAGCTGCCTTTCCTCCACTCAAACCTAGTTGCTTGCTATGTCTCTCCACACCCCTATTGGCTATATGATCCACATAAATTTAGCTGTGCTCTTCTCTGAATAATAAAAATATGCAAATTAGGAGCTCGTAATCCAGTGAATTGGATTTAGCTTCCCCATCCTTGGATCTGTCCTGAATGTTTCCCCTTTTCCAAGGCACTATATAACTTACAAGTGTTTAGTCTCTCACCTCTAATAATAAAAATTATTGATAAAGGACAGCTCAAACAGCCAAAACTTGTGCTATATGACCCATATGAATTTAGCACTTTCTTTTATTAATAACTAATATCAACTATTTTGGTTCAAGTGTAAATGTCTTTATGTGGTAACAGTGATCCCTCGCTTTTCGTAGTTCTCGGCAATCGTAATTTCGCCAATCATAGGAG